>JZKD02S1643358.1:191237-209156 GCA_000966675.3 Picea glauca
AGGAGAATATGTGGTGTGATAAAGAATTAGTGGATACAAGGAAGTTAAGATACTACAAGGAGGTGGTCAGCCCTAATTTAGAAGATCAAAATTACCTCTAAGATTTGAGAAGTGAAAATAAGAAAATCAACATTGATAAAATAAGAACAAACTCTCACGAGCTACATCATGAAATTGAGCATTGGAAAAATCCCAAAATACCATGGGATGAGAGAATTTGTCACCTTTGTGACACTAAGCGAGTAGAAGATGAAAAACACTTCCTCTTGTATTGCCCTGCCTATATATTAGATCCCAATTTAAAAATATTTTCCACATTATAGACATTCCTAACCACATTACAGATGGTGAATATTATCTCTGCGGTGAGTTGATGCAGTGAATATTATCTCTACAGTGGTGAATATTATGTTTTTTGGTGATACTGTGTGAATATTTGTATTTGGATCTATGGTGAATTTGGTTTGTGGTAAATATGATCTACGATAACTCTATTTGTGACTATTCAAACCCTTCCCTCAATCAGGTGCAAACATTTATTATTTATTTATTTTTCTTTTCAATATGAGTAATTCACCGTTGATACCTAAATCTAATAGATGAATACATAACAAAGTAAACCTATATAGTTTGCATGAATCTATAGAATCAATAGAAAAATGTTTCCATGAATCCATAGAATCAATAGAAAAACATAGAGAAGAGAGAAGCCAAACTTCAAAGTGAATTAGTAGTAATGATTTGAAGTGAGTTAGTAGAAATTCTTGATAATAAACTTAGATCCTTTAAAGATAATATTCAGAGATATATGGACAATAAACTATTAGGGTTTGAGACTTAGCTATAGAAAATAGATGCTAGATTACAAGAAATAGAAAAAAAAACAACCAAGAACAAAAACAATCAATGAAGGAAGTAGATGTGGATGAAAATAACAATCTTAGGGACAAGATAAAGATGAAGAAGAAAAACTAATTAACAAATTATCCCTAAATAGCGTGGAACACAAATTGGATATCAAACCTATCAAAGAGGAAATGAAAAAGATCATAGAGTTAGACCACGAAAATAACAAAAGAGCCTTGAATTTCATAATTTTTGGTATAAAAGAACAAAAATATGATGACACATTAGAAATAGTCAGTAATTAAAAAATAAATCACAAATTGAAACAATTGGCCTTATAGAAGCAAAAAGGTTGGGGAAAATAATTGAACATAAAGATAGGTTGATTCAGATTATGATAAGATCTAATGACCATAAATATGACATATTTAGTAAAAATATGAGCTTAAAAGGGTCTGGAATATGTATAAATGGAGACCTCATTCCATAAGATCAAGCTAAATTAAGGAAGGAGGTTCAAAATTTAAGGGAAGCTAGAAAGGAATGAAAATGGACAACAATTAGGAACCAAAAAGCTATTATTAGGGATAGAGACCAAAATGATAACAATACATAGAAATTTGAGACTCTTCATATTCTTTCTTGTAACTGTCGAGGCTTTCCATGGAACAAAGGGCCTATACTAAGTTGGATCCCAAGGGAAATTGATATTATATTTCTTGTTGAAACTTGGGATCATGAGGAGTCTAAGTTCCCTAACATAGATGGATTTATATTGTGGTCAACATAGAACAAGAAATCCTCATGTAGAGGGGTTGGAGGCATAGCTTGTTACATAAGAACAAACATTTCCCCTCACACTCGTCTTCATAAAAAATACCCTCTCAATGAGTTAATTTCAGTGGATATTTCAGATATCAATGCTATGAATATGTATATAGAAATTTGTGATGATTCCCCAAATCTTTCATGTCAAAGATTGTCTTCAAATATTTTTTTAAGGATGCAATATATATTTCATTGTTCCCTATTATCAACAGATCATCTACATACACTACAAGATATACCATAATTTTTCCAACTTTCTTGAAAAAAAGAGTTGCATCATCAAGATCAAAGTGCTTGAAATTCAATTTCAGAAGATGCTCAGTTATATTTTCATAATATCAAAGTAGTATTTGGATTAATGTTGATTAATTGGGTTGATTGTCATTGATGTCAACCCTTGAAGAAAGTCTGGTAGAAAATTTAGGTAGAAAAAAGGTTTGGGTAATGGACCCAATTTTGTTTGATGGATAATGGTATGAGTTTTGATATATTTACAGGTAATACGATTCTAGATGGATAGTAAATGTCATGCCATTTCCGGTGGTATGTGGAACGTCAAATAACTCCTCACGGTTAGAGAGTTATGGCCATGTGAAGTTGGAGAATCCTCATGGGTCATCTAGAATCCCCCAAAGGTAAAAATAGTCAAAGTGTTTGCAAAGAAGAAATTATTTAAATAATAAAGTTAATGGAGAAATTACTAAGTGGACAAGTGGTTAGAAGTGGGTTATCCCTAAAATAAGGAAAGTGGTTTAAGAGATTTTAGAAGGAAAATAATAAAGTGAAGTGATGAGTGTACTATAAGTCAAAGTGGATACAAAATAAATTATTTAAATAATAAATTTAATTGAGAAATACTAATTGGAAAAGTGGTTAGAAGTGGGTTAACCCTAAAATAAGGAAAGTGGGTTAAGATGGTTAGAAGGTAACCCCTTGAGGAAGCTACATAAAAGTATAGATAAGAGGAAAGGTTCTCTCATTTTAATCACACTTGAGAATATTGAATATATATAAGTGACTGAGGTAACCAAAGGCTGTCTAAGTCGAATTTTAGAGGGAAGGTGAGGTAAAGAAGGTCGAAATTCAAGGGAGGATAAATTATTTTGATGATGCTTTCTAAGGTATGTTATTTACAGGTCATCTCACCATTTTTGCAATATTTTTTTTTCTAGAATGATTCAGACCATAAAATAGGTAGGCCTTTGAGGAACCATATCCAAGTAGTTGTGATAAAAAATTCATATTGTGGTTCATTGTATTTTTGAATTTACACTCCGTGGAAAATAGGGTTTGTGGCTAGTCCTGAAACTAGTCTAAAACATGTGTTTCAGGTACAAACGTCATAACTTATTCATAACATATCCAAATTTTGTAAGACCAAATGTATTGGTTACAGTAAAGTCTGTAGTATTTTGTGTACCATTTTCAGATCCATACAACAAATATTCTGTGCGGGGCACGCTTTGCAAGTTTTCTCTCTAGAATAAGCCAGAATTCAACAAGGTATGCCATTTTTTCTATAAATTATTTTCTGAGAGGTTCCAAGTAGTGAAATATGGAGAAATTGTATAAAATACACTGAAGAACATTGTGTACCATTTTCAGATATTTTTTCATTACAGGTACATAGTTATGATTATTGCAAGTTAGGGTTGTTGACTAATCCAAAATTAGTCATGTGAGACTGAAGTAAAGTTTGATGAAAATGATAGTCTCTTGTTGTTAAAGTTAAGGAAGGTTTAACTGTATGTGATCTTATACACTAGGTATATTAGAGAGTTACAAATCATATTTGGATGATGAAATTGATGAGGGATTTTGGTTCAGGTTCATGTTGGGTACATGGTTGAGACAAGTAGTTGACGAGTTGGCACATACAGGAGGTGTATAGTTGTTGATGTTGGTACATCTTGATGATTCATATTTTATGTGTATTTGATGCATGATTGGTACATATTTGGTGCATTTTTGTTGCACTCATTGATGGTATAGGTTGAGGTACAGGTTGGTGCATGGTTGATGAACTTGTTTATGGTAGAAGTTGATTACATGTTTGTTTGGTACATGTTGGTGCATGGTTGATGCACTTGTTTATGGTACAGGTTGATTACAGTTTGAGGTACCTGTTGGTGCATGGTTTATGCACTTGTTTATGGTATAGGCTTATTCCCAGTTGATTGGTATAGGTTTACAACAATATATCTCACAATTATAGTGTGACATTGGTTCCATTATTCTACTTATATTTCAAGGCGGTTGGATGGGGAAAGGACAGGTGGTTGTAGCCACTTTCCAGTTGTATCCGAAGAACATAGGGTGTTGTATCCTCCTTTTGGTTGTATCCAGAGAATTGGGGTGTTGGAGCTTCCTTTAGGTTGTAGCCTGAGAAACTAGGGGGTTGGAGCCTCCTTCTGGTTATAGCCAGAGAATTGGGGAGTTGGAACTTCCCTCAGGTTTTTTCCTGAGAAACTAGGGGGTTGGAGCCTCCTTCCAATTGCAACTGGAAAACAAAGGAAGTTGGTGCTTCCAATGAATGTAATTATTAAACACATAATAAAAATAATTATGTGGTTTTCTCCCGCTTTGGGTTTACACATAAAACACTGGTGTACTGTGTATGTGTACGATTGCTCATTTTTTCATTGTTTATTTACTTTGTAACTATTGGATGATAATTTTACATTGATATAACAATTGAATTTTATGGTGAAAAAGGAGATTAAATTTCTCTATTACTGAATCACCCCCCCTCTCAGTAATCCAACAATTGGTATCAGAGCCAGCTCCTTCAGGAAATAATTTAACCACTAGAAGGAGGTCATGGATTATTCTAAGAATGGAGTACCATTGTTTAATGGTCAGAATGGTTTAAATTATCATATGTGGAGTAGAAGGATGAAAGTATTTTTACAGGAATAGGGACATTATATTTGTCTATCACTTGTTACAGGACATGATAGTTCAAAAAGAGAAAAGACTACATCCAAGAAGGAATTGAAGAAGAATAACAAAATAGCAATGGATTTCATCGAGGAAGGATTACCTAATCCGGTAAGAGAAAATGTTGGTAAATGTTCATTAGCCAAAGAGCTTTGGGATAATTTACATGACATATATTCTTCACCCATCGTAGATTCAGAAAATGCCAAAGAATATGCATATACATATCAAGAAGAATTATGTTCACCATGTCAAACATATTCAGAAGATGAAGAGTACATAATCGCCAAAGGTATGTTGTTTTTCTTTAATTGTGAAAAATGCAGACATCTTGAAATAGAATGCCATGAAGGAAATGAGACAGAAAAACTAATTGAAAAGGAAGACAATTATGAAGCAAAATTGACTAGTGCTTTATATGGACTAGGAGAAGAAAATAAGTCACTCAAGAAAGAATTGATGAAACAAAAGGAAAGTGTTCATATTCTTGAAGAATCCCAATAGGTCATTGAGAACTTAAGAACTCAACTAGAAGAATCCATAAAGATTGAAGAAAATCTTGAATATCAAAAACAGTGTTTGGAAGTCAACATAGAAGCACAGAAGAAAGAAGCAGAAATGGGAGAGAAGATATTGAAAGATCATCTCAAGGAAAGAACTAACGATCTAAACTAGCTTGAGGCAGATTTTGGTGAAGAAGAGAAAGGACTTGAAGAAGAAATAATCACATTAAAAATTCATCTTGAAGAATATAAAAGAACAAAATAAGTCATGAAGTCTCAGATAATGAAGAAAGAAGAAGAGGTTGAGAATCTTGAAGAATAAGTTGTCACAATGAGAAGTAAAATCGTCAAGCTCAACAAGAACATTGAAGAGACAGAAACATCCACATCAATTATAGAGAATGAAGAGAAACACTCTAGGTTGCTAGAAAAGAAGAATGAAGAAAATAGAAAGAGTTATGCATAAGTACTCAAAGGAAATAATCATGGTCAACCAGAATCTAAGAAAACTATTGAAGATACATCTTCAAGAAGACCATCCATGTTCAAGCCACAAAGAAGCTTCAATCATGATCATGATAAGTCAAGGAAGATATTCTGAAGGAATACACCACAAAGAAGATCATTGAATCCCATGTATGAAAATTTCTTTTATGGTCATTGTTTTTATTGTACTAATTTTGGATGTAAGGTTGCAGATTGCAAGGATTATAAAAGAAATGTTCATGAAAGAAATGTCTATGTGGCCCCACGTGACATTGAATTTTACAAATGTCATAACTATGGACACATAGTAGTGATTGTATAAGCATGATCGATACTTCCATGAAAGAAAAAACTGATATAAGATATAATAAATTATGGATAAGAAAACATGAAGAACATGTGAACAAAGACCAGGTCCCAAAGATCGCAAGATTGGTAGTAAAATGAGATGAAGAAAATTCTACAGAGAAAAAGAAAGATGTCAGATACATAAAGGTTTGGAAAGAAACCGAAAGAAAAGAGGGAAAGGTAAATGAGGAACAGGTTCAAGAGATTGTACTTTTAGGCATTGTAGTGAAAGATGAATCCATAGACAGAAAGAAATAAGTCAGAGCTTAGAGATATGATGAATCTAGCAATGAAGATGATAATGAATACAAATCAGAGAAAGAATTGTTCTGAGACATCTGGCTTAGAGACTCCCAGGTAATATGAATATTAGACAGGGGAGTCTATGTGATAGATGTAACAAACTAAAGAACCATCCTTTGAGAAACTTGTAGAGTTTGGGAAGATAGCTCCAAAGCATTCAATTAATAGAGGTACAATCAATTGTAATAGTGAAGACTTCATGATAGTATAGTAATAAATGGGTCATTATTATGAAAAGTTGTGAAGTAGAGTCTTGGACATTATGGACAAAGATGGATTTGTAAGAACACTTAGCAGGTTTCGATAGATATATGACAGTGGATGAAATAATGGATTCATAAATTCGTTCAGAGAGTGGTTCAGAGACAAAGGAACATTATGGATGTTAATTACACAAGAAATGGATCGTATAATGCTAATGGATTCCAAATTGATAGATATTTTTTGGACACATGCACTGCATACAATAGTTCACATTCAAAACAGAGTAATTCTTAGAAACAACAATGAAAAAACTCCCTTCGAGCTATGCAAAGGAAGACCAGCGAGTGTGAAGCACTTCAGAGTATTTGGAAGCAAATGCTACATTGAAAGAGAAGATGGAAAAATGAGAAAGTGTGACTCTCGTGTGGACAAATGAGTACTTGTTAGTTACTCAAGTAAAAATAAATCATACAAGTGTTACAATATGAGGTTGAAAAAAGTTGTGGAAAGCATCAATGTAACAATTGATGAAATAGGTGGACACAAATTAAAAGAAGAAGAAAATCAATCAATGGAACAACTTTACGAAGATGAAGAAAAAGTAGAAGGGGAGGATGAAGAGGATTAGACATAAGTAGAAGAACAAGTTCAACAAGTGCCTCCAAAGACACCTAGCAAACGAGTACAAAAGAATAATCCTTCAGATCAGATTATTGGAAACAAAGATGTAGGCACTGAGACTAGAATAAGAATCTGTTCACCAGAACAAATGCACCTAGCACTCTCATCTACGATTAAACCAAACGTTTTTGAAGAGGCCAGGAAGGATGAATTTTGGAATAAGGCCATGGATGAAGAATTGGATCAAATAGAGAAAAATGACACTTGGGGAATTGGTTCCAAGACCAAAGAATAAGAATGTGATTGGCACAAAATGGGTATTCAGGAATAAATTGAATGAAGATGGACATGTTATAAGGAACAAAGGTAGATTGGTATGTAAATAATATGCACAAGTTGAAGGAATTGACTTTGAAGAGAAATTTGCCCCAGTTGCTAAAATGGAAGCAATCCGATTTCTTTTAGCTTATGCTTGCTCCAAGAATATTAAAGTGTATCAGATGGATGTAAAATCATCTTTTCTGAATGGGGAACTTGAAAAAGAAGTCTTCATTGACCAACCAGAAGGATTTTAGTTGTCAGAGAACACAAATTATGTGTGTAAATTGAAGAAGGCCTTGTATGGTCTAAAATAGGCTCCTGGAGCGTGGTACTCTAGACTAGATAAATATGTACAGTAGGCAGGGTTCATAAAAGGAAGTGTAGATAGAAACCTCTACATCAAGGCAACTCAAGATAGTATTTTATTAATTGAAGTTTATGTTGATGATATTATTTTTGGAAGCAATGATGATAGGTTAAGCCAGAAATTTGCAAAGGATATGCATAATGAATTTGAAATGTCATTACTCAAAGGACTATCCTTCTTTCTGGGTCTTCAGATACGTCAAAGAAACCAAGGAATTTTTATTTCTCAAACCAAGTATATAAGAGAAATGCTAAAGAGGTTCAAAATGGAAGATTGCAAAACAATTATCACTCCTATGCAAACCAGTTGCAAGTTGAGGAAATATGATGATTCAAAGTCTAGAAACCAGAGGCAATATAGGTCAATGATTGGCATATTACTATATGTGAAAACATCCATACCAGATATAATGCAAGCATTTAGATAGGTGGCACAATTTCAAGAAGCACCAAAAGAATCACATATATTAGCAGTGAAGAGGATTTTTAGATATATGAAAGGAACAAATTTTTTTGGATTATGGTATCCAAAAGGAAAGGATCTATCACTTATTTCCTACACAGATGCAGATTGGGTAGGTTTCATTGATGACTGACGAAGCACCAGTGGATAAGCGTTATAATTGGGTGAGTGTTTAGTATCATGGATAAGCAATAAACAATCATCAATATCCTTATCTACAACCGAGGCAGAGTATATTGGAGAAACAACATGTTGTACATAGTTTCTACGGATGAAACAAACTATGAAAGATATAGAGGTTGAGTATGATGAGCCAATTCCAATCTATTATGATAATACAAGCACCATCAATATCTCAAAGAACTTGGTGACACACTCCAAAACGAAGCACATTTCGATCAAGTATCACTTTCTAAGGGAAAAGGTTGCAAAGAAGAACACCAAAGTTGAATATGTGGGCACAAAATAACAAGTGGCAGACATATTTATAAAACCGCTTCCAAGAGAAGCCTTTGAGTATCTTCGCCAGAGACTCGGAGTAATTTCTTATTTTGAATGCTTATCTTATATGTCTTAGATCTACAAGAGGAAGCACCATAAAGAGGATATTTCAGGTGGGGAGATTAGTTTCGGGAAGATTTCAGTTAGGGGGAGTATCCCCAAGGATAGTTCAGTTAGGGGGAGCAACCCCAATACCTTTTCCATTGATGACAAAGAGGGAGATATTTATTAGATGTAGAGGACAGAGGCATGGTTCCAGGGGAAGCATGAGTGATATGAATTCAATATTGCATGTCATGACTTCATTATTTCATCAGAGTGTTACCATCAAAGAAAAAGGGTGATATTGTTGGTTAATTGGTTTGGTTGTCATTCATGTCAACCCTTGAAGAAAGTCTGGTAGAAAATTCCGGTAGCACAAAGGTTTGGGTAATGGACCCAAGTTTGTTTGATGGATAATGGTAATTTTTTTTATATATTTGCAATTAATATTATTCTATATGGATACTGCATGTCATTCCATTTCTGGTGGTATGTGGAACGTCACATAACTCCTCACAGTTAGAGAGTTATGGCCATGTGGAGTTGGACAACCCTCATGAGCCATCTAGAAGCCCCGAAAGTGTTTGCAAAGAAGAAATTATTTAAATAATAAAGTGAAGTGATGAGTGTACTATAAGTCAAAGTGGATACAAAATAAATTATTTAAATAATAAATTTAATGGACAAATTACTAAGTGGAGAAGTGGTTAGAAGTGGGTTATCCCTAAAATAAGGAAAGTGGTTTAAGAGATTTTAGAAGGTAAATAATAAAGTGAAGTGATGAGTGTACTATAAGTCAAAGTAGATACAAAATAAATTATTTAAATAATCAATTTAATGGATAAATACTAAGTGGACAAGTGGTTAGAAGTGGGTTAACCCTAGAATAAGGAAAGTGGTTTAAGATGGTTAGAAGGTAACCCCTTGAGAAAGCTACATAAAAGTATAAATAAGAGGAAAGGGTCTCTCATGTTTTTTTTTTTAGGTAAAAAGTGGGACCTTTCATATTAAAGCTTCAGCCAAAAAGATGGATACATGACACATATGAGCCAGGTGTCCTGCCTGTGAAGGAAACCAGGACACCTGACTATCTTACTGTAACATATCCAAAAATTATGGAGGACATAGAGCCACCCTGCCCCTAGGAAACCAGGGGGTATAGTCATGACTAACAACAGTTTGATGATATATTTTCTAAGGCTATCCAGACTAACATCTAGAGGACTACTGTCCCGAGAAAAACCAGCAGCAAACATAAAGAAAGCATGCAAACTCTAAGACCTGTTAACCAGTGCTCTCTTTGTCGTCCTTCGCTTCCTCTGCACGAACTGGTATTGCAAATGGCTATGCACAGGTAGGACATAGGCGTTTAGGTGTGTTGTTGGAAAAAGCCACATAAAGCATATCCAGGCACTGGCTTGCGCTGACCGCTCGGAAGATTTGATCTTCAACCAGACTTCTCACTTCAAATATGAGCTGCAGTTGTTCCGGGGGTAAAAGAGGTGACAAGGGAGGCCTCGGCTGCTGGTCATCACATCCCAAACATCCTACATCCGTAGCTGCTCCAGTGTCCATCCATGGCTCTTCCTTAATGATGCAAGTTTCTGCGCAGGAGTTTGAAGAAGCTTTAGCGCCGGAGTTGGGGGAGTTTCTGCCGCAGGGAGTTGTTCTGGATCTGAAGACATGAGCGAGGGGGTCCCAATCATCAGGGAAAGTAACCATTTTATTTTCAGAGAAATTCGGTGGAATTTGTGTGCTCAGGTCTTCTTCCACCATTGTGCCAGGAGGTGAACATGCTGCCGGAGTTGTCTGTCGTCGTTGCTGCCTGACTTGTTTCACTGCGCATTTGAATTCTCGGTGTAGTTTCCTTCTGGAGGCGGTTGCATACCAGCCAACCCCTCTGTGTGGTCACCCCCTCAGATGCAGCATGACTGCAAAAAAGGTTAGAGACAAGTCGACGATAACTGGAGGCCATCCTTGCTGTGCAGGAAAATGCTCAGACACAATGGAGCTCCCGAGAAGGTTGATGGGTAAATGAGCCGCTATGAACACCATTAAAGCCATGAGCTTAATGCTTTGGCTGGCTGGACCAAAGGCGCTCGTGCTGAGTTGCATCAGGTTACGGAGGTGGTAGGAGCTGGAGCTCGAATTAATTTGTGAAGTGTGTGGGGAGGACCAGTATTAAAGGCCCCCCACCTCCCCTCGTCACCTCCCCTTGCCACCTCCTCTCGCCATCCTCGACGCGTGTCACCCCATCTGGGGAAGGGTCTCTCATGTTAATAACATTTGAGAATATTGAATATCTACAAGTGACTGAGGTAACCAAAGGATATCTATGCCTAATTTCAGAGGGAAGGTGAAGTAAACAAGGCCAAAATTCAAGGGAGGATAAATTCTTTTGATGATGCTTTCTAAGGTATGTTATTTACAGGTCAGCTCACTATTTTTGAAATAATTTTTTTTCTAGAATGAGTCAGACCTTGAAATTGGGAGGCCATTGAGGAAACATATCCAAGTAGTTGTGATAAAAATTTCAGCTTGTGGGTCGTTGTATGTTGTGAGTTACACTCTGTGGAAAATATGGTTTGTGGCCAGTCCCGAAACTAGTCTAAAACAAGTGTTTCGAGTAAAAACTTCATAAATTCTTCATAATAGATCCAAATTCAGTAAGACCAAATGCATTGGTTATAGTACAGTCTGTAGTATTCTTTGTGCAATTTTCATATCCATACAACAAATATTCGATGCAGGGTACGCTCTACAAGTTCTCTCTCTAGAATAAGCTATAATTCAACAAGGTATTCCATTTCTTCTATAACTCCTTTTCTGAGAGGTTCCAAGTAGTGAAATCTGGAGGAATTGTATAAAATACACTGAAGAACACTGTGTACCATTTTCAAGTATTTATTCATTACATGTACATAGTTATGATTATCAAAAGTTAGGGTTGTTGACTAATCCAAAATTAGTCATGTGAGACTGAAGTAAAGTTTGATGAAAATGCTAGTCTCTTGTTGTTAAAGTTAAGGAAGGTTTATAGGTATGTGATCATATACACTAGGTCTATTACAGAGTTACAAATTATATTTGTATGATGAAATTGATGAATTATTTTGGTTAAGGTACATGTTGGGTACATGGTTGAGACAAGTAGTTGATGAGTTGGCACATACATGAGGTGTATAGTTGATGATGTTGGTACATCTTGATGAGTCACAGTTTATGTGTATTTGATGCATGATTGGTACATATTTGGTGCATGGTTGATGCACTAGTTGATGGTACATATTGAGGTACAGGTTGGTGCATGGTTGATGCACTTGTTTATGGTCCAGGATGATTACAAGTTTTTTGGTACAGGTTGGTGAATGGTTGATGCACTTGTTTATGATACATGATGATTAAAGGTTGAGGTACAGGTTGGTGCATGGTTGATACACTTTTTTATGGTACAGGTTGATTATAGGTTGATTGGTACAGGTTTACATCAATATATCTCATAGTGATAGTGTGACAGTGGTTCTATCATTCTACTTGTATTTCAGGGCATTTGGACGGGGCAAGGACAGGTGGTTGTAGCCACCTTCTGGTTGTAGCCGGAGAACATAGGGGTGTGTAGCCTCCTTCTGGTTGTAGCCATAGAATTGTGGAGTTGGAGCTTCCTTAAGGTTGTAGCTTGAGAAACTAGGGGGTTGGAGCCTCCTTTTATTTTTAGCCAGAGAATTGGGGAGTTGGATCTTCCCTTAGGTTGTAGCCTAAGAAACTAGGGGGTTGGAGCCTCCTTCCAATTGTAGCTAGAAAAAAAAGGAAGTTGGTGCTTCCAATGAATGTAATTCTTAAAGACATATAAGAAAAAATATTTCGTGGTTTTCTTCCACTTTGGGTTTCCACATAAAACACTGGTGTACTGTGTATGTGTATGATTACTCATTTGTTCATTTTTTATTTACTCTATAACTATTGGATGATAATTATACATTGATATAACATTTTCATTTTATGGTGAAAAAGGATTAAATTTCTTTATTACTGATTCACCCCCCCTCTCAGTAATCCAACAATTAATTGTTGGACTCTAATTGTTGTTAGACCAAAACCCATAGACATTAGTCTCAGCCACAATCGTCAGAGTTAGGATCCATGAGAGGGGATTAACCCATGTCACGAATATTGTGGGAAGTGTTGAACCCAATTTCCAACAATCTCCCCCCCTCCAGTGCGTGTTGAGCAAGTTTTGAACTAAAGACCTATCTCTCTAAACCATTTATTGGAATCTGATTGCTATTAGACGAAAACCCGTAGGAGTTAATGTTATACCACAAATTTCGACATCAATTTCATTTATGAGATGGCTTAGTCCATTTCCCTAGCTTGCAAAATTAAGCCCTATCCTCCTTCATCAAAATCACTTAAAAAAAATATTTTTGTTTCCATCCATGATTTACCATGTGCAAACCACAGATGTCAATGCCTTGCTAGTTTGCAACTCACATATTCCCTCAAAATATGAAAAAATAAAATATTCCACATTTTCAGGTGGAGTTTTTGGTTGGTCTTGTTCCCAAACTTCCCTTGGCCCGTACACAATGGAATGAAATAACCTCAACCCTTAAGGATGGTATAAATGAACCTATGAGGGCATGGATGAGGAGGACAACCTAGGTGCAAGTTTATGCTGATGAATTTGCAAGCTTCCCTATTTTCCCTGATCCTCTAAGCAACATCCCCCTAATCTAGAACTTGTTTTATAATACTCCTTCTCTCTTATATGACCATAGGGTGTATTATTATCTCTTTTGGGTCATTCAAGGAAGGTCCATATTGCTTAGTTGATGCTTGAAGGACCGATGGAGGAACATGGGAGGTTGGCTTCAAGGCAGTGTCGACGTTTAGGGTCAGGTTGTAACTACCCACTTATATTGTTTTCAATAAAAGAGTTATATTTCCCTCCATATATCTGTAAATTGATTCAATATATTGATATATGTTAGTTTACTTCATATAATTGAATTTTTTCACATTATATATGTAATTTCAATTCGTAAATACCTTGTTGCAGTATACACTTGGTCTCCTTTTGCCAGTTGATATCAGTGGAGATAAGGGGTAAATCAAGGGTGGAGAGCGAGGATCAACATCAGACGTAAGATACAAGGTGTGAGGCCTATATTTCTCTCCTTCTCTCCTTTTCTCCTCAAAGTAGTTATTTTCTTATAACATTGTTGTATGTGAGGGTAGGTTCTATCTTTTACATATGGTCTTGCTTTGTTGTGACATGACCCAAGGTCACAGGAAAAAAATATCGTAACATAATTGGTGACCATATTGGGGAATGTTTCTCCTAGTTTGGGTCGGTCTTAGGTTGTGTTGTGTTGTCTTTGATTTATATAACTTTTCTTATTTTCTGGGATGTTCTTTCAAATCTTTTTCCATCTAGAAACGTTTTCTAAGTTTCTTGAAGCCTCCTTTTAGATTGTGTTTTTCTTTTTCAAGTTTTACTTATTCATTCATGATTTGTCCTTTTATGAGTTGCAGATATCTATGATTTGATTTTTTATGACCTATGGATGTCTACTAGTCCTAGTGTACATAGTTGCAGATCTGTGTAAGAAACTTGATTTTTGAGTATTTCTCTTAGTTTTGGATGATCTGGTTTGATTGTTCAGTACAATCTGGGCCTTATGGGTATGATTTTGATTTTGATTTCCATGTTAAATTTCTAAAAACTTTCAAATCATCCAAAAGATATTTATTTTGATTAGGTTAGTATTTTGGTTATAAGGTTCTTTAGGTTGATTGAAAGGTTAGTAGTGTATAGATTGGATGAGTTTCCAATTTGATTGTTGTGTTTTAGTGATTCTAGATGATTTAATTTTTTTCTCTTTACATTCTTCCCCGTGTTCATAAAACAAAAACAAAAATTGCATTTCATTTATTTTAGTAACATAAAAGATAAAAATACTTGTTTGTTGGTCATTCTTCTCTTGTTCCCTTGCCTATGAACTTTTCAAGAAAATAGTGTTTATTACTAGCACTAGGGTCTTTAGGTATTTTTTTTTCTTTGATAGATGTTGGTTTCTATTATAGTATCCTTCAATAAAAGAAAATAAATCATGTTCGCAAAGTTTTTTCATTTTGTGTTTCATTGCCTTCAAAAGATTATTTTAGGTTGCATTGCAAAGTGATTCTAAATATTGGATTAAAGATAAGTGATTTTATTTTCAAAAGTATACAATAAAATATTTTGTTTTCATCTGAAGCATTGTTATTAATTTTATTTTTTAGTGAAGAAACCGTAGTTTTCTTTGTGTTCTTAAACTTTTTTTTTCTTTGGGTTTGTCAAAACATCATCTAAGCTTCATAATCGTAGGTTGTAACTATTGAAGATCTCAGAGCCAAAGAATATGCTATGACATTTAACCCTCTGCTAACTAGAACTTTTCCATCACCTGTGGTACAAGTTCTTCCTCCTAGATCAGACTTTACTGATAGTATTCCTCTTCACTGGGCCTCTATGGATGACACTCCATAAGTGTCTGGGTCGGGAGTCCCTACAACTCCTACTTCGACAATAGTCACCAGTGATATCTTTCCTCCTTGTATGTCTAACACAATGACTAGTGTGGTTTATTCCACCATAGTCTCTTTGATCAACAACACTACTTTGTTGGTCATGGGTTCCACTCTTTCTATGAGTGTATTCATTTCATTTCCATTGACAACAAACAATTTCTCATTCGGCATGTCATAGATGGGCATGCTTAATGCATTGCATGATTCCCAGTCAACATCCCACGTTTCTAATGTTGGTGCGGGTAGTTATTCAATTCCCTACCAAGAGATCCCTTGGGGTGAAGGTCACATTCCTCCATCATTCCCATCCATTGGGAGTGGGGATTTCCATTCTTTCAGTCCTAACCTCTTTGGGGGTTCACGTGCTTCTACGAGTGCTGCTAGCATGCCATCCACTTCCACTCCATTCACATTATATGGTGGATTTGAGAGTAATCCTTTCGCCATGTATGTAGTGTCGAAAGGGGTAAAACCCTTCCAATCCCAGTGGAATCCTATGCAAGGGAATTTTCATTCACAACAGATGTCGTCAGGGGGAAACCCCTTTTTCGGTCAGTATAACCCCACACAAGGACTAGTTCCTTCGCAAGGGACACTGGTAGGAGGAAAACCTGTATTTCCATCTAGGAATTATATGGGTGGAGGTTATCCTCCATTAAAGAAGATCCAACAAGGTTTTACCCAAAGATTTGGTCCATCAACAAACTCTTCCTGGAAACCTAGTTCCAGTTACAATCCAAGACCTTTTTTTTGAGTTGCTAATCAATAGATGACACAAACTAGGCTACCTTTTTTGGAAACTCTTCATTTTCCACATTTATCTAAGTTGATGAATGACCCGATTCTTCATGGGCCAATTTGTCTTGTGGCCCCCACCAAACTACCTTCATATATGCAAAAATTCGAAGGAAAGAGCATTGAATATTTTCAAGATCATGTGACGATGTTTCACTTATGGTGCTCATCTAATTTTCTCAACGATGATTTGATCCGATTACGGTTGTTCCAACGCACCCTCACATGGGATGCCATGAAATGGTATATAGAACTGGAGAGGTCCAAGTATGCATTTTTTAGTGATATTACCATGGGTTTTCTCAACCACTTCCAACTGCCTATCTAGTATGATGTTGGTACAAATATTTTGGCCATCTTTGAACAAGATAAGTATACACACATTTCTGATCATATTCTTGAATGGAGGAGACAAAATAGTTTAATTAAATCCATGGTTCCACCATAGTTTCCCTTATAATGGTTCCTTAATTCCTTACTTCCTTATATATCTAAGGATGTAGAAACTTCAGGCATATTTACTAAAGAACATGCAATTTTTAGAGGGCAAGAATTGGAGTTAATTTAGTCTCAATCATGAATGCTCTATGAGATCATGCCTAATGCACCCCAATCAATCCTCGACTTATCAAAACCAAATTTGGGACAAAATACCAATGGAATTGTTGGTTCCTCTCAAAACAAAGATGTATATATGGTCTCTAACCAGATGAAGTAGTTTTCAATTCAAAAAAATGTGACTGGTCTGGCCCTTGGCTCGAACACCCCCACCATGTAGTCCTCATATGTACACACTATGCAATTGAATACTTAGAAGGATCCTCAATAGCTCATACATAAGAAGAAAGGAAAGGGAAATAAGGTTAGCTGGGGCAATGAAAAAAAGGCTAATAAGAATGTTGAGGAGGAAAAATATGAGAAGAATAAGGTGACATTCCCATGCAAGTTTTTTTTGGGAGATAACCTTACCCACTAATTCCCACAAATGGAAGAATATCAATGCCTGATAAATTTGAAACAACAACAACAACCTATTGTGTTGAAGAATCCTTTCCCGCAAGGGAAGAACATCTAGTTTGACTCTTCCACCTTCAACCAGAAAGGGGGAACATCAAGTGCACCCTCGTCACATGGATATCAAGTGACCATGAATATGATAAACCACATGAAAGAAGAAGATGCAGAATTTTGGACTAGATCTCATGATTATAATAATCCAGAGTCGACAGAAAAAGGAAAAAAATACTTCAAATCCTTAGGGGCCTCTCCACATAGAGAAACATGAGAAATAAGAGATGACATGCATACTAAAAGGGGTGTACAAGAGAGCGCCACACAACCCTAATTCTCATGTTTCACCCAACTATTCCATTGTTGAGGATTTAGTTCAAACACTATGTTCAATGTCTTCTTTAGAGGTGCTTCAAAGTTTCCCTGTGCAACACACCACATTTTTATCTGCAATCAGAGCTGGTGATTCCTCCAACCAACTCGTTATGAAGTTTGATGCCACTAATGTGAAGCCTTATCTTCCTTATCATGTCAAATTATAGATCAATTTCATTTATGATAATCATCTGATCAGAAGGACTGTCATTGACGAGGGGGATTTGACATGTGTCATGACTTTGTATTGTTGGAAATGTTGATTAAGGTTGGTTGTTATTGATGTCAACCCTTGAAGAAAGACCCGTAGCACAAAGGTTTGGGTAATGGACCCAATAGTGTTTTATGTAAATATGACTCATTATTTTTTTTTCATGGTTGATAAGAAGTAAA
>JZKD02S1643358.1:216031-234506 GCA_000966675.3 Picea glauca
GTGCATGGTTGATGCACTTGTTTATGGTACAGGTTGATTATAGGTTGGTGCATGGTTGATGCACTTGTTTATGGTACAGGTTTATTACAGGTTGATGCATGGTTGATGCATGGTTTAGAGTTATTGGTACAGGTTTACAGCGGTATATCTCACAGTGATAGTGTGACAGTGGTTCCATCATTCTACTCCTACTTCAGGGTGGCAGGATGGGGCAAGGACAAGTGGTTGTATCCACCTTCCGGTTGTAGTTGGAGAACATTGGGGGTTGTAGCCTCCTTTTGGTTGTATCCAGAGATTTGGGGAGTTGGAGATTCCCTCAGGTTGTAGCCTGAGAATCTAGGGGGTTGGAGTCTCCTTCTAGTTGCAGCTGGAAAACAAAGGAAGTTGGTGCTTCCAATTAATGTAATTCTTTAAGACATATAAGAAAAAACATTCCGTGGTTTTCTCCCAATTTGGGTTTGCATGTAAAACACTGGTGTATTGTGTATGTGTGTGATTGTTTATTTATTACTGCTCATTATTGGATAATAATTCTACATTGATATAACATTTGAAGAAAAAGGATTATAGTTACTCTATTACTGATTCACCCCCCCTCTCAGTAATCCAATAGGAAAGCTATTAGTTCTCCAGAGATTACCCCTTCTCCCACTCTCTTGAATTCTTTCAATGGATGATCATGTCGACCACCCAAAATTATTTCTTCCTTCTTAGTCCAGTTAAGAGGAAAATCCATTTTTGTATAGGTTGAAGTAGTCGATACACCACTCGACTATAATTTGTTGCTAAGAAGGATTTGGAATTATTTCATGAAATTCGTCGTGTTGTCAGTGTTTTGAATTATATTATTTCCCCATGAAGGGATAATCATAACCATTGAATAGGTGGCTTCCAACCTTTCCGATGTTGCAAAAAACCCATGATCCATAGTCTTTTGGATAAAAAAATCTTAGACGATAACTGAGAGTATCGGTTGTGGAATGTATCCTTCACTCATGGGATATTTTAATTTTTCTACATCGATTTGTTATATTCGAGCCACCCAAGTATGCTATCAAAAGTCGAGTTCCACAACTCCTGTTACTAGAGTTTCCTCATTCATAATGTTGTATTTTCAATATCCATGGGTGTTACCCTCATCGTGCGAGTCAGTTGAAGATCGCAAACATATCAGGATGGCTATGACATTGTCTTCAGTTGAGATCATTTATCGAGCAATTCAGCATGCTATTGCAGAACCATATCAAACTCCTTCATGGAAAGAGGTGGATGATCTATTTCTGGAGCCCATCTGGGCTCGAAATTATTTAGAGTCCCAACAATCTAATCAATCATTGGTTGATGAAGTGATCGTACAAATCCCATATTCGGTCGATACCAATCTCATTTTGGGGGGTCATGCATCTCTTAACCATTTTTTATTGCATCATTTTCAAATAGTGGTTGAGGCAGTGGTCGCACCGATGCAATCTTTTGTCGATCCCACTGTTCTGTTGGAGAGTGACCAACCTTCCAAAGTAGTCAAGTCGATGCAATATTCGACTAATCCCACTCTTCTTTTAGGGAGTGATGCATATTTTGAGTACATATTTAGCATTTTCATTTCATTACCTTATGAACAAGGGGGCCTTCCAGTCTCTTTGAGTACGCTCCCTCCAAGTCCTTGTATGGTTTCCTTTGATTGGAAAGATCGTGTGGAGCCTCTCCTTCCTTCCTCTGCACCTTTCCATATAACGATTCTGGTTGAATCTGTGTTGAAATGAGTTCATTGATGTGTTGTAGATGAAGGATCCTATACAATTATTTTATCCTCCTCGGCTTGGAAAGTGTTTCCTTCTCCCAAGCTTGTGTCATCTACTAGTGAGCTATTGGATTTTGACAGAAGACCTAGTGAATTTCTAGGGATTATTCCCTACTTTCCTATCATGTTAGGTGGGAAGACTGTTCTATTCAATCTCTTAGTGGTGCCAGCCCCTTTAGAATTCAATATGCTTCTTGGGCATGATTATATTTATTCTATGAAGGATTTTGTGTCTATGCTCTTTCGTGTGATGTATTTCCATCACAATAGAAGCATTGTCACTATTGATCAAATTTGATATGATAATCCGATAATCACCATCCTGGTTCATCTTTGGATTAGTTTTCTCCTTTGTGTGTTCCTACTATTCAGGTAGACTCTTCCCTGCCACAGGTGAATTATGTGGCATCTTATCCTCAGTGTTTAATTTCTTCTAAGAAAGGATCTTTAAAGTCATGTTTTCCTTTTCGAGACAAAGTATCGAAAATTAATTAGGTGTTTTATCCAATGGAGGCATGGCATTCATTTCTTCTCCGTATTGGCCCAAGTACTTTGGCATTTCGTTTTGAGTCTCATATTATTGTTTGTGAGACCTAGATCCCTGGTATTAGTGTGTTGTCGAGCCCTAGGTTCATGGATGTTGAGTTGCATTCATATGAGGCCATCCTTGAAGCTATGATTATGGATCCTCAAACTCTTCCTGAAATGGACTCTTTATTGGTTGGTTACCAATGAAACCCTTGTCTTGAGCCTAGTAATGGGCTCTACCTAGAAAACTACTATGCGTAATCCGCAAGGCTATTTGGTCCTATGTACATATTGTACTTTCAAGATTTCTTGTTTTCAAGTTATGTATCACTTAGCACATGTTTTTATCAGAGGTTTCTTTATTGGAATTATTAACTTATGTGAAAGTGTTTTTGGTATTATATATAGGACTTTGGAGACATTTTCTTTGCTACCTTTTCATTCCATTTTGATCCATTTCAACAGGTAATGATCTTGAAACTAGCATATAGGTTAGATTTTCCCCTTCATTCATATTTTCATTATCCATTTCCTGTTTCATTTTTCCTAAGGATTGAACCCACTGAGTTGCGACACAAAACCTTCTTTATTGTTTAGAAGTGTTGTAATTCAAGTGGTAAAACTTATCTTCCACGAGATCCCTAGGTTAGACCCCCTTTTCATTTTGGCACCCATGTTGCAAGTTTTGTATTAGTTTTGGGATTCCTTGTTAGTCCCACCATGACATTGCATTGGAGCTTCATATCTTCTTCTCAATCATTTTTTTTTCATTTCCTATGGGACTCCCTCTAACATATGTTGATTCTTATGTTAGAACCTATTCAGATTCTTCAGCAGGTATTGTGTTTCTTACTAGCATGTAAGGTAGTGTCATTTCCTCCTACACAATGCAATTATTTGTATCTCTCACATTTCTATTGTAGGGTCTACCCCAATATTTTTGGACATCATACCTTCAAGTTGCTTTAAAGGTGTCATTACGAATGATAGAGCTTACCTCTCCATGGGTTTTCTATTTAGTACCTCATTGGAATGTTTTACACCCATGTTGTAATTTTTTTAGTAGGTTCACAAGACTTGTTTAGTTCCACCATGTATTTGCATTGAGGCCTCATAAATTCCTCTCAATATATTGTTGGCTAACATACCCATGGGGATTCCAAAATTTTGTTGAGTTGTAATTGCATTACATATTAATCGCTCATGCTTCTAGGCCTAATTTCGAATTCATCTTGCCATCGTTGAACCATTTTCTTATGCATTCCTACCAGTTTCTAGCCTTGCAATTTATGCCTTTGTGACTCAACACATTAAACATGGAGGAAAAATCCCCTGATTGTCCTTATCCTACACATGCTTCCTTGCATTGAGCATAGGTATGTTCCTTGTTCTTTGGAACTACTTTTCTTTCCTGCGAAACTCATTTCCTCCACTCTGTTATAGCATTATTTTATTCCTTGTCAGTATTTAATAACATGAAAAAGACAAAAAAAAAAAAAGATAAAAAGAAGGGGGGAAAGAGTCTATATTTTTGTTGGCAACAGTCTTTTTTCCCTTGAAAAAAGCACAATCTTTGAGTCAATGCCTCAATATTTTGGGTTTAGTATGGATTTAGGATACATTTTCTCATTTTTTAGTATAATATCCTCTAGTCGATTATTCTTCCAACCATATGGAGCGTTTGATGATGCCTCATGTATCACAAATGTATCCCAGTTTATAATCCATGCTACTAAAGTCACATAACGTGTCATGATTTTTTTCAAGGGAAGTTTCATCCTGAGTCAACTGTCCTGTAGAAAGTATCTGATCTAGATTTTATGATAAGAATGAAATGAATACAGATTATTAACAGATTTTTAACACATAATAATAGAGATATAGTATAACTGGTTTTCTATTCAATAAGGAAATAAATTGAAACTATAAAAGGCAGCGAAAAACAAGCTTATTGGAATGGTGGCGTCTTATCTCTGAGAAGATGTGATGGTTGCGCTAATTTGAAAGAAGATGACTACTATGAGGCTCTAAATTCCTTTTAACAATAAATATGAATTCCAAAATTCCATAAATCCAAAAAACTAACCCTAGGAGATGAAGCACCAAAAGTCATGTGGGCCCTGTTGGGGTAAGTTAGTACATCAAATTCCTGGGGTCGTAACTTTTGCATACGATCTCTGTTTTAGGCACACGATAGCATATTGGAAAGGTATAACAGAGGAGAAAAACTTTCGACTGGCCTAGGTCAGTGATTTTAGCAATCACCTGGGCCCCAAATCCCCAAAAAACGTCGTTTAGAGCCTCAAAATGATCCCATAAGTTTGGAACTCGAAAAACTGCCGAAAAACTACCAAGGTGGAAAACTATTTTTCGAGACAGTGGAATAGGTGGGTGGCCACCAACATCCACCTAGATCAATACTACCTCCTTAGGAATAAATTGTCTCCATTGTGTTGAGTTCCCCCATCAAATAAGGAAATTTCTGCTGAATTTGGCCCCAAGTGAGCTAGTTGCCTTGGTGCAGGAGTTGCCCGAATTTGACAACTCGATAAAGATAGATCCTTTGCTAGCGAGTTCCCTTGACCTGTTTGTCCAAAATCTAATCACTAGATTCCTGTTGTATTCAGTTGGGGTTGAGATCTGTTGGTGTCATCGTTTCTGCTACTTCTGAGGTGTCCAATAATCGTGGTAAATAAGGTCGAAGGAGATCCACGTTGAACACTGGGTGCAGGCCAAGGAAAGGAGGAATGTTGAGCTCAAAACCATTATCCCCCACAACCTTGGTGATGGTGTATGACCCATAAAAAAGTGGGAGAAGCTTCCGATGGGGTCCTCTAAGGAATTCTTTCTGCAAGTGCAACCAAACTTTGTCGCCCACCTGAAACTTATGTGGCACCCGATGTTGATCATGGCGCTTCTTGTACTTGTCATTGGAATTTTGTAGGATATCTTGAACCTGTTGATAGATGTGTTGGATCCACTCAATGAACCTGGTGGATTTTTTAGCTTCAATTGGAGCAGGAGATGAGTCAGACAAGGTGACCACAAGGGGAAGTGTGATATCTATGGGACCCAATAACTGGAATCCCAACCCCACCTGAAATGGGTTGTGGCTGGTTGAGCTATGCAAGGCTCGATTGTAGCTATGATGGACATAGGGAATAATATTATCCCATGTGCGAGGGTGCTTGGAATTATACATGCATAGGATATGCACGATCTTTCGATTTACAACCTCGGTTTGGCCATCTATCTAGGGGTGGAAGGCCATGGATTTGGTGAGCTTGGTGTCCAACAGTGACCATAGGCTCGACCAAAATGTGTTGAGAAACTGATTGTCCCAATATGAGACAGTGATTTGTGGGATTCCAAAATGTACCCAGACTCGTTCAAAGAAGAGATTAGCAGTGGCCTCTACTATGATTCTCTTCATGCAGGAAACCATAATCACCATCTTAGAAAAATGATCAACAACCAAAAAAGCACAGTCGTTTCCCCCCTTGGTAGAAGGGAGGCCCGACATGGAGTCCATTGAGATGGATTCACATGGCCTACCAAGAGTAGGCAGAGGGGTGTACATGCCCTATTTCTTAGTGGTTGGTTTGGAAATAGAGCAGGCAGTGGATGACCTGATATACTTGCTGCCCTCCTGTCAAAGTTTCAGCCAGTATAAATTTTTATGTAGCATTTCCACTGTCCTTTTGATACTGAAGTGTCCTGCCACCTGACTGTAGTGGGATTCCTAGATCAAATTCACTCTCTCACTTGATGGAATGCATGTATGGCCCAGACGACACAACAACCCATCTCGAAGACAGAAATTATCGACAACTGCATTTACACCCAACATTTGGTAGTTGGTGGCGAAGTCTAGGTTTGTATCATAACATTGGGGCCATCCAAAGGTCTCATGGTCGCAAGAGTCTAGCACCATGGTAAGTGTCGCGACTGGTGGTTTGCTAAAGAAATCAGTGATGTTGTTGGTGCTTCCTATTTTATACTTGATGTTGAGATGGAATTGCTTCAAGTATGTGGACCACTTTTGATGGTGGTCATTCTACAATTTTCCTTGTGTATGCATGAAATGCAGTGGCTTATGATCAATGTGGATGACTGTCTCCTTCCCAAGATTGTAATGTCTCCAGTGGCAGTAGGATTGCACAATGGAGTACATTTATTTGTCATAATTAGGGTACTTACAAACATCATATGATAGTGTCTCACTATGATAGGTCATAGGGTGGCCGTGTTGAGTGAGAATGGTGCCCACAACATAGTCATAAGCATATGTCTTAATATCAAAGGGATGTTGCAGGTCTGATAGTGAAATTACTGGGGTTGAGCACAAGCACTACTTCAAATCATTGAATTCTTGTTTTTGGGACCGATCCCACAAAATTTTTTCCTTACTACCACCCCTGGTTATTTGGTTGAGGGCCCATGCAATATGGGAGAATCCCAACACGAACCTGCGGTAGGAATTGGAAAGGACCAAGAAGCTTCGAAGCTCAGTGAATGTGGTTGGGGATGGCTAGTCATGGAAGATTTGTATTCCATGTTGATCAACGATGTAGCCCAGGTAATGGACCCTGTCCATGATAAAGGATATTTTTTCCAAGTTGGCATATAGCTTGTGCTGCCGCAAGGTGTGCAAAACCTGTTGAATATGATGCAAGTGTTCTGCCCAAGTTTTGATGTAAATGAGAATGTCATCCATATACACCACTATAAAATTATTGGTGAATGGTCACAAGATATATTCCATCATCCTCATGAAAGTGGCTAGAGCATTTTTCAAACCAAAGGGCATGACCAACCATTGATACAAATCGATGGGGTTCTTGACCTGATAGTGTAGAGGTACCCCGGTAGGGGAGGAGAAGACATCCGAGTATTCTTCCATGACCGTATCTACTTGTTTCTACTATGTGGAGAGGTTGGACACAAAGACCCTGGATATGGTTGTGATATTTCGCTCATTCTGAGAGAGAATCATGAAGAAGACAAGCTTCCCCATTTGAGAGATGACCATCCTACATTGCTTGGCAGAGATCAAGGAAATAGCACTAGGTGGGACTTCCTTAGGTATCCTATACAATTTCCTGTTCAAAGTGATAATAAAAATACAAGGCCTAGACTCATATAGCTTGACATTTCCATAAATAAGGTTGGCCCAAAAGAAAATTACAAAATTTGAGAGGAGCAACATCACACAATACCTCATCTTTGAAGGGATTTATGTCGTACGATAGTAGACGCTGTTGGTTGACGCGGATATTGCTTCCTTGGTGGAGCCATCCAATGGTGTAGGGTTCTGGGTGCGGGATTATCAGTAGGGCCAGTCGTTTGAAGACCTCTGCTGAGATGAGGTTCTTATGGTTACCACTATCAATGATGAAGTGCAGCGGGGTTCCTTTTACCCACATATGTGAATGGAAGAGGCACTCTCCTTCTTCCATCTCATCTGGTTCACCAGGTTGGAGCTTGGTTGTAGCAATAGTGGAACTGGGTTCAATGTCAATGGTTCATCTTCCTCTTTCTGGTTCTAACCCAAAGTGAGAACCCACATCTAATTCAGAGGATTTCATTTCGGCCACCAGCGATTTATTTGAGCGACAGTCAGCAGTGTTATGCCAAGGGCTCTTATGGAAGTCGCACCAGTTCTCGTTATCTTTCTTTGTCTTTCTAGTGTTCTTCTTTGCTTGCAAGTTAGACTGGTTGTCTTGATACTATCCATATTTTATTTGTCCTTTGTTCTATGGGTTGGGGCCTTGCTTTCCTGACTTTTTCTTTGAGGGGTTCCCAGGCCCAAATTTCTGCGTCTTTTGTTTGATCTTCTGTTCGATTTTGATGGCATATCGGTAGGCTGCACCCAAGGACAAGATGTCCAGAAATTCCATTTCGGTATGGATGTATCTATGTAGAGCACCACAATACTTGCATACCAGATGTCATTCTAAATATTTGATAGCCAACTTGGTGTGCAAGGTATGGAAGATATTTGTGAACTCTGACACTGCTTGGTCTCTTTCTTGCCACAGTGTGGTCCATTTGTTATACAAGTCGTCATAACTTCCGACAGGGTAGTATTGTTCCTTAATAGAATCCCTGAAGGATTCCTAGGTGGTCATGACTATAAATAATGAGGGTTCCTTTGTTTCCTTTTGCTCATAGAAATTTTCCCACCAATATTTGACATGGGGAATGACTTTGAGGAGTGCAAAAGTAATCTTTTCTCTACTCAAAAAGTTATGGACAGAAAATACCCTTCTAGTAGATTCAACCATTTTTATACAACATTCACACCTATCTGACCTTAAAATACATGAATATTGAATTTGATTTGTACCTTAAAGGGGGTGGCTCCTTTGCTCAAAGAATATGTGTTTCCTGTTGGTAGCCGTCGAAGGATTTGCATGAAAATATCCATCATCTCATTCCTCTATTATGTGAGGGCTTCCTTAAGCAACATTTTGAAAGGATCTCCTCTCCCTTCATATTTCATTTCTCCTACCACGAGAGGTTTCTTGGGCATGCGAGAGATTTTTTCCTCAAGAGAAACAAGCTCGAGACCCAATTCTTTGTACTCTGACCTTGTTGGGGACATGCATTAAGATGGCAAGGAGAAGACCGCTCTGATACAAATGATCCAAATTTTATGAGGAGAACAAAATGAATACAGATTATTAACATATTCTTAACAAATAATAACAGAGATACAGTAAAAATGATATTCTATTCAATAAGGAAATAAGTCGAAACTATAAAAGGCAACGAAAAACATGCTTGTTGGAATGGTGGTGGCTTATCTCTGAGAAGAGATGTGAAGATTGTGCTCATTCACAAGAAGATGAATACTATGAGGCTTTGAAGGTACTTTTACAATAAATATGAATTCCCAAACCCTAGACATCTAAAAACCTAACCCTAGGAGATGAAGTTCCAAAAGTCATGTGGGCTTGGTTGGGGTAAGTTAGTACCTCAACTTATTGTGGTCGTAACTTTTGCATACAGTCTCTGTTTTAGGCGCACGATAGCCCGTTGGAAATTTCTAATCGAGAAGAACAATTTTTTATTGGCCCAAGTCAATGCCTTTAGTAGTCATCTGGGCCCCAAATCCCCAAAAAACGTCATTTAGGGCCTCAAAATGACCCCATAAGTTTGGAACCCAAAAAACTGCCGAAAAACTGCCAAGGTGGAAAACTATTTTTCGAGCCAGTGGAATAGGTGGGTGGCCACCGAAATCCACCTGGATCAGTCTCTGAACTTTCAAGTTGGACTTCCTGTGTTATTTAAGTACATCTCATCGTCACTAGTATCTTTGTATCTCACTCATGCTAGTATAGAAGGTCCCCATTCACTTCTTGTTGGCAGGTTTTCTCTTATCAACTCTGACACATTTCTCTAAGAGTATGAATTAGAGTAGTACCATGGGTATATTTACATAATTGATAGGTGACCTTTCTCTCAGTAGATGAAAAACTATCATTGGTCACTGACTGAGAGGTTTTCGTTGTGTTCAACGTCAACACCAATCATCACATGTAGGGATTCATGCGATACCTTGGTTTCCATTTGACCCCATTGGTGGATTCCTTGTATTTTTTAGTATTCTCCATTATTGGATATGACTTTGAGGAGCACAAAAGTAATCTTTTCTCTACTCGAAAAGTTATGGACAAAAAAATACCCTTCTAGTATATTCAACCATTTGTCTACAACATATGCGTCTATTTGACCTTCAAATACATGAATATCGAATTTGATTTGTACCTTGAAGGGTGCGACACCTCCACTCAAAGAATATGAGTCGCCTATTGGTAGTCGTCGAAGGATTTGTGCGAAACTATCCATGATCTCACTCCTCTGTTGCATGATGGATTTCTCAAGCAACATTTTGAAAGGATCTCCCATCCCTTCATATTTTGTTTCCCCTGCCATGAGAGCTCACTTGGGTGTGAAAGATATTTTTTCCTTAAGAGAAACAACCTCGAGACCCAAATCTTTTTACTTTGACCTCGTTGGGGACATGCATTAAGACAACAAGGAGTCGACCGCTCTGATACCACTGATCCAGATTTTATGAGTAGAATGAAATGAATACAGATCATTAACATATTCTTAACACAAAATAACAGAGATACAGTAAAACTGGTTTTCTATTCAATAAGGAAATAAGTTGAAACTGTAAAAGGCAGTGGAAAACAAGCTTGCAGAATGGTGGTGGCTTATCTCTGAGAAGAGATGTGATGGTTTTGCTCATTCGAAAGAAGATGAATACTATGAGTCTCTAAAGGTATTTTTACAATAAATATGAATGCCAAAACCCTATACATATAAAAACCTAACCCTAGGATATGAAGCTCCAAAATTCATGTGGGCCCCGTTGGGGTAAGTTAGTACATCAACTTCCCGGGGTCATAACTTTTACATACAATCTCCATTTTAGGTGCACGATAGCCCATTGGAAAGGTATAACCAAGAAGAACAATTTTTGACTGGCCTAGATCAGTGCCTTTGGAAATCACCAGGGCCCCAAATTCCCAAAAAACGTCATTTAGGGCCTCAAAATGACCCCAGAAGTTTGGAACCCAAAAACCTGCCGAACAAAATGCCAAGGTGGAAAACTGTTTTTCGAGCCAATGGAATAGGTGGGTGGCCATCGAAAACTACCTGGATCAGTCTCTGAACTTTCAATTCGGCCTTCCTGTGTTATTTAAGTACATCTTATCATCACTAATATCTTTGTATCTCACTCATGCTAGTATAGAAGGTCCCCATTCACTTCTTGTTGGTGGGTTTGCTCTTATCGACTCCGACACATTTCTATGAGAGTATGACTTAGAGTTTCACCATGGGTCCATTTCCATCATTGATAGGTGAAATTTCTCTTAGCATATGAAAAACCATCATTGGTCACCGATTGAGAGGTTTTCCTTGTGTTCAATGTCAACACCAATCATCAAATGTAGGGATTCATGAAATACCTTGGATTCCATCTGACCCCATTGGTGGATTCCTTATCTTTGTCAGTAGTCTTCATTATTGTATACTACTCAAAGAGTCTATGTCATGAACTATTCCATATGGTGAAAGATGGAGTTGTACCTCAGTGTGTTACTTACAATTTGTTCGTCCGAGTCCTTCCAAATCTTTGGCCTTCTATTACCCCTCGTGTTGGATGATGGAGGATGCCTTAATGCCTTCCATCCAATGGATCTCTTTCTATCGAATTCAACACATATTGATCTGGGAAAGGGATATAGAGTTATTTGTGGTACCTTGGGGCTTGCAGTCATGAGTGGTAGGTTCCCTCACTATTGATAGTGGGAATACATCAATGTCCCCTGTTGGCCCTTGACCAAGTTTTGAAGAATACTTGGTCATATTTGACCATTTTTGGGACTGTGACAGCTTGCCAAGGATGGAGCGCAACGCGAAGTGGAAATTAAAGAAGCAAGACCTATTTTTGGGTCCATTTTAGGGTTTTGGGTTGATGTAACAGGAAAGGGATGTCGGCTCGTGGATTTACCCATGCTTAGGCCCATTTTGTAATCTATAAATAGGAAATGTAAATAGAGAAGAAGAGAGAGTAGTACATCTATGTGATGTATAGCTAAAGGCTTAGTGCTAGTACTATGTTTGTGTGATCGGATGTATCTTGAAGTGCTCTGTGCATGATATTGAGAAGCTAAGTGCAAGTTGTCGTAGCTTTGTGTTGAGGTGCAAGGAAGAAGGATCTAGTGAGTTGTGCAGATCTTCTGTCCTGTGTGAAGTAAGGATCATTAAAGCTATGTGTTGTAGTTGCTTGGCCAAGATAATATAAAGAAGACTTTGTGGACGTAGCCCCAGGGTGGGGGTGAACCATGATAACTGTGTGTATTGTGCTTTGTGCTTCGATCTAATGTGTTGTTTCCTTTTGGCTAAGTGCTTGCTGTGATTACTAGATCTAGTTATGCTTTGTGTTGATGATATATGAATGAATGTTAGATCTGATATAAAAGATGCTTAGTGCTTGATCTGTTGAACCTAACCTATATTTATGTGGCTAAGTACTGAACCATATTTAGTATAAGTATTCACTGCGATGCTCTTTGTTATTTGCGAAGTACCATACGGGTTAAATATTGACGAATGATCTATGCTAAGTGCCCTATAAAATATATAATCATAGATCAATGTCCCAACTATGATTGCAGACATTTGAGTCCTACAACCACCCCTGCGTCTACCTTGGGTGAGACTTCATCTTCTTCACAGGTGTTTCCGAAAGGGTTGATAGTTAGGTTTTTGTTGGTGATCTCTTGAGCGTTGAACCCCGGGTCTGCCCCTGTGCCAAAAAATGGTTCCGTTGCCGGGACTTGAAACTATGATTATTGGGAACTAAGGAAAAAGAAACGTTGTGCAAAAGAAAGCTTTGTGCGTAGATCTGTTTCCCTAGTGCACAACTTTTTACTCAACTTGTGCAACTTTGTACCAGGAATAAGGTCATATCTAAAGAAAGGAAGATCAGATATGAAGAAGAGAAGTGAGATCTGAATGCTCTGTGATCTAATTAAAGTAAAAGTGGAAATTTCTGAAATAAAGAAGTCATATCTACAGAAAAGAGGTAATATCTACAAGCTCTGTGCTCTAATAAAGGTAAGAATAGTCAAAAGTTCTTAGATCTGGAAGCTTTGTGCTTTGTAGATAAGTGATTTTTATTTTTTTTTGTTTCTAAAGCATGGATCTAGGTATGTTTGATAGATTTTGTCCTAGCTTCAAAACTAGGGCATTAATAGATGAAAGAAAGTTTGATAATAGATCTGATAAGTATAATAATATATATGTTATACCTATGCATCAGAATAATGTCTGGAATAACAAGTGGATACAGGATCCTAGAAAGATTTTTTTGCAGGCTAGCTACCACGAACCTAGTGCGCAATACATAAGAAGTTGGGGAACATTTAAATGAAAGAGAGGATTAACCCTTTTTTATAGCTACAAAAGACCAGGACATCTTGCTAAGGAATGCCTTGGGAGAAAACCTAGTTGCCTTTGTTGTAAGGCTATGGACCATGAAGTGTTGGATTGCCCCCGAATGATTGCTAGACTTGAGAAGCTGAATATGGAGCAAGCAAACCCTGAAGGAGATCAAGAGACCAAGATCATAGAAGAAACCCAGAAAGAATCATAAAACATATTACTATAGATGAAAGACACCTTGAATGATCACCGACATGTTAGGTTATCATAGATCTTCAAAGAAAAGGAGAAAATCAAAGCAAGAATAGGGGACTTCAACATTGACTGCATTCTTGACGAAGAGACACAAGTGAACATTATGCCAGAAAGAACTTGGAAAGCTATAGGAAAGCCTGCCATGATCCCTTCCCTAGGAGGAACAAGTTTATTTAGAGGAATGCTAGTAAACCTATGTGGAACGTTCGCCCGGATGCCTATGAATGTCAATGGAAATTTGATAGAGGAAGACTTTGAGATTATTAAATTTGTTGAAGACAACACCCCATTTACCATGCTTATAGGAAAACCTTGGATTGATAGAGAACAAGCCAGACAAAAAGAGGAAGAAAAAGTTTTGGAACAGAAGAAGCAAGAGTTAAAATACTTTATGACCAGAAGGATCGTGCACTTGATTGAGGACTAGAAGAATAGATCACAGATATTTAATATTAGCAACTCTGATGTCAAAGCTAAGAGAACAATTGAGGATTCAGAGAAGATCGAGTTACCTATTTTTGACACAGAAGAAGTCTTATCAAGGAACACTAGGAAAGACTTTCAACAATGTGAAGTAACTAAGACCACAAAAGATAAGTATTAGAATGGTAAAATCATTACTGAGACAAAGCTCACTGGGAAGAAGGCTAGAAAATTAAGAAAGGAAAAGGCTAATACTATAAGGTTACAAGAGGTTATAGAGGACACTTCGCAGGAAGAAGAATTGCAGAATTGGAGCTTCGTCGATATATCAGAACAATGACATAGAACACTTCGCCATGATGAAGCAATATAGTTGTTGGAATTGATATACCCATTCGACTACTGCTCCAAATGGGTAGAAAATAAGTTATGGGTTACCACTAGACCATTGGATAGCACTAGAACAAATAGAACGAAGTTAATGAAGGCCCCATGTCCATTGCAAGAAGACCATTGCTGAGATTGCCTACTTAACTCATCGCGCCACGCACCGAGAATACCTTTTTCTAACTAAGAATTTGAGCATGAACCCTGAGATCATTGCCTTGTTCCATTACTATTCACTAAAGTCTTTGAATTATGTTTTGCACCCGAGCTATCTGACCCAAGTTTGTATGTCAAACGAGCTCAACGCTATTGAGAAAATTGTTGAAGAATTTCTAATAGATTTAATGACTGAGAGAGTCATGTCAGAGTGCCAAATATATACAGGTGTACAAGAATCATCCTCAGGAGCACTTCCATCTTCCCCCTCCACTTCTTAAGCAGGACCCTCCCAACTACCTTTAGAAATATGATATAAGATCGGAAACAACTTCGCCACTATGAAAATGATCCCAAGCATCTTTCCTAAATATATCCCACCACTAAGCGGCACAGTGAATTGAGACACCATACCTAGAGACTTCGACTATGTTGTGGTCACTGCATACCTCCCGAAAGGGGTGCGTGCAGTTCATGGTGACTAGGAGAATCTCACCACACTGAAATTTAGTGATTTTAACCTTAGAGATCACAAGGTTTACAGTATGCTAACCCCACACAAGTACTTGACTATTACAAAAGGAAAGAACCCCAATATTGTCCCACAGTAATGGACCCATAACCTCGTGTAGTCAACACTCCTCAACATAATGAAGATTCCACATTTCGGGAGGCATCAGGAAGTAAATGCATGCGTCAGGTTGTTGTTGTCCTGCTACCATGGAGGATACCTATGGTTGGACCGTCGCATCACTGTGGATCTAATTCTGATCAATCAGATCACTGGGATAAGCATGCAGGGCCCTAACCTGTAGGAATTTTACCCTAGAAAGACTGCAGATCGTGTTCTCTCCCAACGAATAAAAGACACATATGGAAATCTAGAGAAAGGCACGCGAGGTTACAAGGTGGCCTCCATTGAGAATGCAACAATGCACTTTGGTTGCCAGCTAATCACAGGGAAGTTAGTCTACAAGAAAAAACCCACACAGGTGACCATATTTGTAGTTGATCTCACAGGGAAGTGCATGGAGGGACTACAAATGAACTGGGCAAAGTACCTTATAAATTAGCTAGAGCTTGACTGTAGACAAGTGCAGGACCAAGGGTATGAATTCCACTTTAGCTGGTTGCTCATACTCATCACTTTCATCACTTGGGAACTGCCCGAGGGAGCCACTTTTCTAGAGATCGAACCCTTCGAACCACTGGACGTGAACTTCTGTACGCTGTGGTACTCCAGCGACATGAACAAGCAGTGGAAGTCCAATACCGTCTTCCACACTTACTACACTCAATTGAAGAATGCCATCCAGTCTACACCACGCATCATACCAAACACACTTCATATATTTAGACCTTTGATTAAATTCAGTGCAGATCGTCACTTCACCTATATCACAGTGCACGTGGATGAGCATAAAAAACAACTCCAGTCATATTACAAACTAACAGAATATGACTTGGAGGAGATTACCAAGGAATGGTCGACAGACCTCCTCGTTGCAGCAGACCCCGAAGAGATGTCTGACATGGATATCCCTGAAGCTATGACGGATACACTTGGACCGCGCAATTCTAAGAAGGATGTGGAAGTTCAAGATATCCACAGCACATCCACGAAGACTACTTCTCTCTCACCTGCGAAGGGAGGTGATGATGAATAAATAGGAGGCACAGAAGTTGAGCAGAACAAAGGCGAGGTTACTCTGCCCAGAGAAGAGGAAGATCCCTCCAAGAAAAGGAATATTACCCCACCAAATCCATCATCCTGAAAGAAATCTAAGGCCACCCAAACCATGCTTAAAACTACCCTTACCCCATATGATTTCAACTTCTTAATTGCCACGCTGAATGATGTTTCACTAGAGCTCACAGAAAAGTAAGAAGAAAAGCAGGAGGAGCTATTCAGCTAGATCAAAGGAAAACTCAAAGAAGTGCATCAGGAATCCCAACCTAGCCAAGTAGTGTCTATAGTGCCCTTGATAAGAAAAACATCATGAATAGGCGATGAGCCCACATAGTTGAACCAGATCATCGAGAAAGTTGAAGCTTTCCTTCGACGAGCTCAAGAAGACATAGCACTATCCACCCAGTCTTTGCCACAAGAACAAAGCGCACATAGAGAACAAGGGAGGAAGGCAGAATAGGAGAATCTTGCCTTACAAGCGAAGTGGGAGGAGGAAAAAGCACAGTTACAATAGAGCAAGGACTAGCTGCTAGCAGAGAAACTTGAAGTATAGGAAAGGATTCACAAAGCACTTTGCTCTGTAACGATTATAGAAGTGAAGATGGAAGACCGTCTTCCATAGTAGGTGACCCAACTGGAAGAATTAATCCAACAAATCCAACAACACATCATGGATCTGGAGCTCTGCACCGTACCTAAGACACCCCAAGAGATAAGAGATCTAAGAGAGGTCGTTGCTCGAAGCGTAGTCGACTGGTTAAAAACCTTGGATTTGGAATGTAGGCAGCTAAGCACTAGAAGCGCACAAACTTATGAAACCCTCGCAGAGAATCCAGAATTGAAGACATTGGAGGCACAACTCTAGGAAGCAAAGCATCATGCAAATGTACTACAAGCACAACTGAAGTTCGTGACCCTAGTCGAAAGAATGAAGAGATTCATAGAAGAATGCACAACCCAACAACAAGTACACACACTGCAAAGTAAAGTGATGGAAGTCTCTGAGCGACTGCAACCACTCCAAGAGAAGGCATGCCAATTGTTTGTTGAACATGAAAGTCAGGGAGATGAACTTGAATAGGTTGTCATCACTACACAACAATGCCTGGAAGGACCGCTCAATGACACAGTAATCCAGGAATTTACGAAACAAGAGGTTGTCGCATTGCAGTTGGTCAAAGTAGCTCGAGCCAAGCTCGAGGCATTCAAAGCAGAATTGATCAGACTTGAGTGACTCAGGATGAGTCATAGGTGAGTGTTGGGGGCCTATTGGCCCTTGACCAAGTTTTGAAGAATGCTTGGTCATATTTTACCAATTTTGGGACTACGACAACTTGCCAAGCATGGAGCGCAACGCGAAGTGAAAATTAAGGAAGCAAGAACTATTTTTGGGTCCATTTTAGGGTTTTGGGTTGATGTAATGGGAAAGGGATGTTGGCCCATGGGTTTACCCACGCTTAGGTCCATTTTGTAATCTATAAATAGGAAATGTAAATAGAGAAGAAGAGAGAGTAGTACATCTATGTGATGTATAGATAAAGGCTTAGTGCTAGTACTATATCTGTGTGATCGAATGTATCTTGAAGTGCTCTGTGCATGAGATTGAGAAGCTAAGTGCAAGTTGTCGTAGCTTTGTGTTGAAGTGCAAGGAAGAAGGATCCAGTGAGCTGTGCAGATCTTCTGTCCTATGCGAAGTAAGGATCATTAAAGCTTTGTGCTGTAGTTTCTTAACCGAGATAATATAAAGAAGACTTTGTGGACATAGCCCTAGGGTGGGGGTGAACCACAGTAACTGTGTGTATTGTGCTTTGTTCTTCGATCTAATGTGTTGTTTCCTTTTGGATAAGTGCTTGCTATGATTAGTAGATCTAGTTATGCTTTGTGTTGATGATATATGAATGAATGTTAGATCTGATATAAAAGATGCTTAGTGATTGATCTATTGAACCTAACCTATATTTATGTGGCTAAGTACCGAACCATATTTAGTATAAGTGTAGTGACCAGGATTTCATTTAAGCTACCATAAATTAAATCAGAGCGGAATTTTGAAACTTACTAACAATTTGCCTACTCTAGCATATTAAATCCCAGATTTTTATAAATAAAATAACATTTTTACATAACACTATGCATACAAGTTAAATTTAAGTTAAATCCCAGATTTTTATAAATAAAATAACATTTTTACATAACACTATGCATACAAGTTAAATTTAAGTAAACACTTCATAATTTTAAGTTTAAATACCTGTCACTGATGCTAC
>JZKD02S1643358.1:272459-290652 GCA_000966675.3 Picea glauca
AGACTAGGAGGTATAATTACAACTAATGGCCTAAAGACGACATAAATAAAATAACATTACTAATATAATATGCCCCAATTAAGGGGTAATGAGCCAATATTAGGGCTTAACATCTGCACTATCAACTCACTGAATTTACATTGAGTAGATCTTGTAGATATCAATATTATCTAGTATATTTTCTTTTGTTTTTCAAAGAAAATGACTTTTCAAATTTGAACTTAGAAACTAAAGATAATGCTGGAAATCATGTGTCGGTGTTACAAAAAAATATCTCTACGACTGGGGGTAAACTACAACAGATGGAATGACACCCAAAAATCAACTCTAGTCTCAAGTATGTTAGATAAATGGAAATGCTAACAAAGGAAGGCTAGAAGCCTACCTCATCTGGACATCCAAAGAAGACCACAGTTGAGCTCATGATCCAATGATTGATACCTGAAACTTTTTCTCAACAACCAAGTTACACAAGCATATGGAAATTGTATAAAAGGTTAGCATATAAACTAGCATAATACACTAATATATATAACAAATATTCCCATGGAAAGTAATACAAATATTTGCAACATATAATTGGACAAGAAAAGAGTATTTCTATTAATGTAATCAATAGAAGTACATACGTGAAAAACTTCTATAATGACACATATCAGAACTGATAAAATAAGTCTCTCCACCTGGGTCTTCACCACTTCAATCCTCCAGAAAGGAAAACTCACAAGTAGTCAAAGTAATTGAGTTTCTCCTTCTCAAGATAGGAAGATCTTAGGGGCTGAACAAAAGAAGCTCATACTTTCAAGGAAAAAGGGATGCATACTCAATATGAATTGAAATTTCTACAGAGTGTCTTTGCCCTCTATGATGAATCTCCTCAAGGCTTGTATATGGCTCAATTTATATCCTTCAAATGGACTTGAAGGATCAAGTTGGAGCATTTCCAGTATATGGAAGGTCAAGGATCATGGATCTCATGACATGGCATGGAAACTTGAAATATTTTTTAGCACAAAACCTGATGTATGTGGGTTGTAATGGAGCAACCTATGTATTTGGAATTTTTCTAACTGTGGCTCGTGTATATATACAAAATTTTGAATTTTTGGCTCTGGAATGAGCAAAATGGGGGATTTGAGTCTGCAGAGGGAAAGTGAAGGCCATCAAATCAAGATGCATGGAGAGTGGAAAAAATTGCTATAACATATGCCCCCTATTGTGTGAGGTCATAGGAGCAATCACTATGGCCAAAATACATTATAATTACCAGAAGTGGAGTAGTGAGGAGCCAGCTGGAAGAACTAGTCACCTGTGAGAATATTACAATTCATATTGACTTTGTACACATGGATTCCAATATGGATTACACTGCAGTTCCATGTGGATATATAAAAAATAGTTGTTCATGGACATGAATATGAAAAAAAAAGTAGGCATATGGCATAGGTGATCATACTCATGAACAAAACACAGTGGAGTCCTGTCTCAAAATCAACTAAATATATCTGTATACAATGCACTACAATCTAATCTTCCATGATCACTGAATTCATATAGGTACTGGTCCGATGAAAGAGAACAATAGATATGGGATGCTTCTAATGTGAACTTGAGGTCTTATAGACTAGCCGTCGAAGGTGCAAGTCTAAATCATGTGAATAAAGGAATTGAAGTCAAACACAATGAGGCTTCGTTTGATTATCGATAATTGAGGTATACCATTAAAAAATGTGAGACAGCCCACCGATAATGAAAGTAGATTTCAAGGCACCGAGTATATTCCATAAGTGTGAATATAGGTGTTGAGGTTGAACACTTGAAGAATCCATCGATTAGGGGACATTGATGTATTCCAACTATCGATGGTGGGAGACCTTGCCATTGATGATTGCAAGCCTCTAGGTACTCTTATGACTTGAGATATCGATTCCAAAATAGATGAGCTGAAGTCGATGGAAGGAGACCCATTGAAATGAGAGAATTAAGGCATCTCTCATCATCCAACACGAGGTACAAAGAAATATCTTGATGATTAGGAATAACTCATACTAATAGGATGTTCATGAGCCAATGACCATGCACATATCTCACATGCACTAGATGCGAGTAGTATATGAAAGAGAAACTCTGACTAGAAGCCAATGATGAAAAATGTTGGAAAAGGCAAGGAAACCACCAATGATACTGCACAGATCCCAATGTGTGAATATATTTCTTTCCTTCGAACACAAGGGAAGCACCCCAGTCATTTACCAATTGAGAGATGTCATATTTTGGATTCAAGGTCACCTACCAATCATAAAAGTAGGCTTGGGGTGCAAGGTAGGACAACAACTTCATGTGATTATGAGATTCACTTGTAAGGGGATGGTCGACATGCAAAGTCAATAATTCTGAGGAATGGCCGACACAGGCTTAGAATTTCTTTAAACAAGAGCATGAGATGGATGGATGACCCAGGAATCATAGGCTTAACACTAATCATTGACCAAAGTTTGTGACACAGGAGGCATTGAAAAAATATACATAGGGACTAGAAGAGTAACTGGTCATAGGAGTAGACTCTAAGTAACGAGCTCATCTTCCTAAGGCCATGCTAAACCCAAACCTTGGATGAATGGAATCAAGAATTTGTGCTATGTTCAAAGGTGACATGACTGTTGTCGATAGGAGATAATATTCTTTTCCCGCTCGTCTTTTTTTTTTTATTTCATAGTAGAAGAAATCTTATGATAGAAGAAAGGAAACACATTTCATGAGTAAGAAACTAGTTCCAAGTAGTGGAACATACCTATGCTCAATGCAAGGGAATGCATGTGGGACATGGACACTTGGGGGGATGATTTCTCTTCAGGTAAAGGGTGTTAATATGGAAATGATATATGGAAGTCATTGCTTGGTTAATGCTGATAATTACTGAGGCAAGAGGCTTATAACAAGAAAATGGGAGCCAACATTAGGCTCAATAATGTAAGAAGGATAATGGGATGCAATTACAACCTGACACCAAAAGCTTCCAGTAGCATCCTTTTTCATAGATTTAGTCCCTTGGGCCCCGTTATATCCCTAAAATGCTATATTTTTTTTCTTTTTCAAGTAAAAAAGGTTGGTTCCCGCTATATGATATTAACAAAAAGAGATACAGTAATACTGAGACCGCCAAGTGTGCTGCCATTTTACTGGAAACCAACACAAATTGGAGCCCATATGTTTCATCTAGAAAAATGTTGTTCCACCATTTGTCCTGCATGAGGGAAACTAGGACAGATGGACATGGATAACCTTGAAACTGTTTGAGGTGGTACAGAGAGATTTTAGAAGCCTGAACATGACTCTGAACGATAAAAACTAAAGAAAAAAGAAGCCTTAGCATGGCTGTAAGCATAAGAGAAAACCAGACTAAAAATTAACTAGACCAAATACCTGGTGGCCTTGTCGGCCTCATCCTGTTGCTGCACTTCTCTAGCCTGCATTACGAACGGCTGGGTGCACGTTGGGTAGTTTTGCTTCAATGTGGCATTGGAGTACGCGTGGAGAGAAGAACGCACCAGAGCTCAAAAATGTTGGAAATATGTAGAACAAGGATGATATGAATGTGATCATGCCTCATCACATTCAAATTCTTGGGGAATGATGAGACATATCTCCCCATTAATTCTTATATAGTAAATGTTTGCAGAGTCGGCCCTTTCCCGTGAGGGAGAGGTCGCTTATCCGGAGGTCGACAATAATGTCCATCTCCCATCGTTAATGCTGAATATATGGGGAGCGTCCTACCTCATTTAAGGTGAGACCAAGCGTTGTGCCAGGTGTTTGAGATATGTGTCGTGTCACCCCATCTGGGGCCTAAAATGCTATACTTATGCATATATGGAATTGGCCTTTCTACTTACACAAGTTTCCAAACTACTATTGAGGAACTCTATTTTAAAAACCATTTTTGGAGCATGTACACGCCCTTCTGCACTACTGCCTATGTACATACGCTTTCTTCATGCTAGATAGATCGCATGCATATTCTAGTTGCATACTAAACAACCCACATTTACCTCAAAAAGTTGAAAAAAAAAATATTTGCAAGAAAGTCGACAGAGTTTATGGGCTATTGAGGGTTTCCCAACCAATTCACCTACTATAGCCCATCCCCAAACTGAATAACTATCATTTTTTCATATAAAATGAGGTCTTGGGGTCCCATTTCCACACCAAGCATTAGAACGGTGAAAATATTCTAAAATCCCTTTTCGCTCCTTGCCCAAGTATTTGCGACCCTTCTGAGTTCTTGTCTCAGCATTCCCTCTTTAGCCTTTTCTCCTATACAATCCCTTCCCTTCCCTTGAAGTGATCAGTTGATTGTGAGAGAAAGAATTTGGATAAGTGCACTTGGAGAAATATCAAGAGGATCCTGGGCCAGATTCGTAGGAGCGTCATCCCACAAAGGTTGTAATTTCCAATCTTTGAATATTGAATAAAAGAATGTTTTTCCTGTCCCAAATAATGTCTTTATGTCTTTCATTTGATTTATGCATAATTATTTATATCTAACCCTAATTTATGAGTAGAAATAGAATTCTTGTAGTGTTGTTTGCCTAAGTACTCTTATAGGTCATCTTTGGGAGGATACTTGTAGCCTACAAAGATACAAAGCTAGAGGTGGTCTACATCGAACATTGGACTAAAGGTATTACTTCTGATCTGCCTTCGTATTTCTTTATGTTCATATTTTTGGAGTGTTTGGGGTAGTTTAGGAATTAGATTATGTTTTAAGGGACTTCATAGCTCTTTCTATACTTAGAAACCTGGTATAGTTATAGGGGTATTTTCCCTATAGCAGAATTGGTGACTCCATTAGGGACTCTCTCTAGGGTTTTAGAGGGAGTTTTTTGGGTTTTTATTGGATTCTTTATTGCATTTTGAGTTTTTATCAAGTTTACTGAGTCTTTTAAGTGTCTCTGGTCACATGGAAGGTTCTTACAAGATTTTCCCTTCCCAGTCAGTCTTCCTAGTATTTTTCTTTTTGAGAAATCCCAGAGGTGTATGCACTTTGCTTTGGCTCAACTCGCGTACATACACCCTCTGAACATTAGACATCCTGCGTACATACGCAGGCTGTTGGTGAAAAACCCACGTCTCTCTGTCAAGAAAGTGTTTTTAAAAAAGAGAGGTCATCCTCTTTCCTAATAGAAGTTTAGGTATCTCGGAGATTTCTTGGACCTTCCAGAGTCTCTGCTTTTTTCCTTAGCTTGGGTTAAAGATTCATTTAACTTGTTTTCTTGAATTTAGTTTTTTTTTCCTGAAGGTTTAGAGTGAACTTTCAAGTTTTAGATCCTCCTTTGGTTTCTTTTTTGAATCCCAACGTTTTCGTAGTTGAATTAGGGTCTCTGTCAATCTTGGTTTATGTTTTCTCTTTTTTCTTATTTCTTTCTTTGAAAAACAAAAAATATTTTACTTTAGTTTTTCTTGTTAAAGAAGTTTGAAAAATAAAATAAAATAAAATTATTTTCTTGCATTTAGTTTGGTAATGTAGCCTAGGTTGTTTGTTTGAAAAATAAAAGAGTCTCAGTTTCAAAGTTCTTTCTTGCTTTCTTGAATTATAAGTAGTTTTGATTAGTCAAACATAATCACTTTTTAGGAAACTTTCATTTATAATATCTTGAAACATTAATTTGAAAAGTTGAATTTTACAATCTTTGCTTTGATTTCAAAGTATCTTTCTGCTTTCAAATGATCTAAAGTTTTCTTCATTTTTCATCTCTTCAAAAACAAATTAGTTGCACGACCACACCCTTTGTGTAAATAAATCCTTAAAATTAACTATTAAATTAAAATATATTAGACTTTATGTTTGTAGGGTTCATTGACTAGTTTAGGCACTTAGGGCCTTGAATTGGATGTGAAGAGGAAACTCTTCAAGGCCATTTAAAAAAAACATTGGATTCTGAGATAGGGAGTGTCTTAAGTATAGTATTGTAAGAGTTAGTTGGGACCCCCATCTAACACAAGGGATAAATACAAGGTCACATGAGGAAAGGTAGAGGAGATAACCCCTCCAAAGCTAGACCAAACATAGTGGGGATTTATATTGAGGGTCTTTCTCGGGAATAATACTAATCGCATTTTTCTACGGAGCCTCATTGATCTCGAATCCGTTTGAGATCCTCAGTTTTATTCTGTACCAATTTCTTTCGGCACCCTTGAAGGGATTATAACTTGTTATCCTACTCATTACGATATTCCTTACTGTCGACTATACCCGCCTGGTGACTCACTGCAAGTTGGAAACTTAGTTTCCTATATTTTATGGACTTACATAGGTGAATGCAAGGGTATACCACGGTACCTAGGATGGATGTCGAATCGCACTTTGTAGAGTATACCCGGAGGGTGCTTCTGTATTCGAGTTGAACTTACACCAGTTAGTTTCTCTAGTGTCGATTGGTGTAAATTTCCTTTCCACTAGTTAGTCGACTTCTTGATTTATCTTTAGGAAAATTTTAGTGTGTGATCTTTGTTCCACGCTAGTCAAACCTTACTATGTTAGTTTATCATTTCAAAAACTAGAAGATCAACAACTCCATTGGTCATGAAGGCTTCAGGGCCTGTCATTGGTTACTTTGGAGCCACCTCTGCCACTATTGAGGTGAATACACTATCAATAAGGATTGTTCGATGTGACTAGGTCACAGGAAACTGTACCCAAGACTGCTCCAATAGTATAGTTTTTGGCACCGGAGGAATCTATCATTTCTGACCTCAAGACCGAGGGTTTCATGCCAGCAAATCCTCCAATCACCGAACTTTTGGCACCACTTTTAATTCAGATAGTCCCCCCCAAGGTGAATTCTCCTAAACACCAGATCATTCGATGATCGCTAATGGAAGAAAACATTGTTACTTCGTCAGGGAGTCCTCGTATTCCCGTTAAGGCTACCGCTAGAGGGGGAATTGTACCTACTCCCCCACCTTTGCTTGTCAGGACCACAACTGTCCCGACACCCACAACTTCATGCATTAGATCAGCTCCTTTAATGGTTTTGACCACTGTTTCATTCACTCATAACACGACAAGTGCGCCCTTCTCATACAGGATGCCCGAATTTGACACAAATTTAGTTCTTAGTTACTCTACTTTACAGACCATGGGTTTGTGGGAAAGGATCTCTAATGCTCCCTTTCTAGGATCAACCACATGCACTACTTCCCCTTTTAATGTTATTCCTTACGGTGGGGTTCATAAACTTCCTCCATCCCCTTCGTTCGGTGGTGTGTTTCAGAAGCTAATCAGGCCTAACCCTAATTATATCTTGTTTAGTGGAGGTAGTTTTAGACCATCATCCTACACAAAACCTATGGGATCTATGTCTCTCTCTTTCTTTGGTGCATTTGGGAACAATGATTTTTCTTCATCCTCTTTCTTGACTGGGGGAAACCCCATATTTGGTTAATAGAACCCGATGCAATGTACGGTTCCTTCATAGGGAGCAACAACTAGAGTATTCTCCACACATGGTCTTTGGAATCCTTGGCAAGGCTCGTTTCCCTCACAAGGGATTTCAGACGGGTGAAACCCCTTCCATACTCAATGGAAACTTGAGTAAGGTTCTTTACCTATGCCAGGAGGATCGGTCGGGGGAATCTCCAACCAAGGTCCTTGGAACACAAAACACGGAGCAATCCTTGCACAGGCTATGTCATCCAATTTTAGGATTCAGTCGATGATGCAACAACAAACACAATTTCCTTTTACTATTCAAAACCCCCGATAATAGTCCAAATTTTCTTGGAAACCTGGTGCCATTCAAAATCTAGGGCCCTCTTTTCATGTAAATACTCTGCAACCAAAACTACCCTTTCTAACAACCCTTCATTTTCCAAACTTGTTTAGATTATTAAATTACCCGATCTGTCACGATCTGTGCTGGCCCCCCATGCCGACTATGTTTCCTTTCAGTTATTCCAAAATTTGAGGGCAATCCTAGCAAATATCCAAGTGATGATGTGACTACCTTTCACTTGTGGTGTCCATCGAACTCATTGAAATACGATTTCGTTTAGTTGCACCTTTTTCAATGCACTCTTATAGGGGGTGTTGTGAAGTGGTATATCGATCTCGAAAAATCAAAGTACTCTTACTTTAATGACTTGGAGATGGTTTTATTAAACCATTTTCAGTTACCAGTGAGATACGATGTCGGCACCGAGTTGTTGGACAACTTCGAGCAGACTAAGGATGGTCGTATCTCGAATCATATCCGAGAGTGGAGGCATAGAAAGAGTTTTATTAAGTTCAAGTTACCTCCTATGTTCTTTCTTGAGTGGTTCTTGAATTCTTTGGTTCCTTTCATATCCAAAGACATACCAATGTCCGGGGTGTTTTCTGAGGAAGAGGCTATTATGAGAGCCCAACATCTAAACCTGATTTACTCCCAGTTTGGCATGGTTTACGAAATATTACCCGATATGCCATGATCTACTCTTTATAAGGCCAAACAAAAGTCTGGGCCCCACACTGATGGCATAGTGGGCTCAACACAAATCAATTCCTAGATATGTTGTCAAATCAATTACAACAATTGTTGATACAATAGACTGTGGCTATCGAGACTCCTAGTTTAGTTTCTCCCACTACCTAGATGTCGGATGTATATAGTTTGCAATCGACAAATCCCAAGGCCAACTAGAAGACCGAGGGAAAGAAAAAATAGAGAAACAAGAAGGGTAAAGGGGATAAAAAGGATGCTAACACTGCTAGTGAGGGTACTGAGAATAGGAAGGTGAAGTATCAGTGTAATATTTGCACGAAAGACCACTTAACTCACTTGTTCCCTCATCTTGCAGAAGCCAAAAAAGATACTAGCACAACAACAACCTATTGTGTTGACAAACCCTTTTCCAAAAGGGAAAAATATGGCTTAGGATTCTACATCCATGAGCGTGGCTAGGGGCAGTCAGGGACCCCCCACACCTACTTCTAACAACACGTCTGTGAACATTTACATGATGACCGTTGATGCTCATTTATCAACCGGGTCTCGAGACTACTATATGCCAAAATCTGTTGAGAAGGGAAAGGAGGCCTCCAACCCATTGACTCCTCTTAAAATTGAGAATACAGTGGGAGACACAATGAATCACATCCCTAAAGGTGCATTTAAGAAGGCTTCCCATAACCTAAATAAGAGGGTCTCCCAGAACTACGCCGTCATGGAGGATCTGGCACAGACCCCTTGTGTAATGTCTTCTCTAGAGGTTCTCTAGAGTTTCCCGTCATGGAGAAAATATTTGTTTTCCTCCTTGGGAGAGACAGAGACTAGTATCTCAGGAACGATCTTTTTTGATCCAACCAAACCTAAACCATGTCTTCCTCACCACGTTGCCTTTCAGATAGTAGTCTCATACACCAAGATATCGTTGACACATAACATTGTTCGTACAGTAGTTGATGAGGGTGCCTCAAATTGCATGATGTTGTTGGCATTTTGGAAGGCCATTGGCTAGCCTGAGTTGTCTCTGTCATCTACGTTGCTTATGGCTTTTGACGGTCGATCGTTTAGACCACACAGTATAATTCCTTATTTCCCCATGCAGTTAGGGGGTAAAAATATGTGCATCGAGGTTGAAGTAGTTGATGCACCTCTTGACTACAATATTTTGTTAGGACGGAGTTGGACTTATGTGATGCATGTGATGGTTGCCACTATTTTTCGGGTCTTATTCTTTCTGCACAAGGGATGAATTGTAACCATTGACCAACGGTCTTTCTCTCATCCTGACCCTTCATCAAGGGATTATGTTGGCCCTTGACCAAGTTTTGAAGTTACTTGGTCATGTTTGACCATTTTTGGGACTTTGACAGCCTGTTGAAGATAGAGCGCCAGCTGAAGTAGAGATCATGGGATCTCGGCCCACTTTTGGGTCCATTTTGGGTTTTGGGAATATGCAATGGGAAAGGGATGTCGGCATGTGGGTTCACCCACTCTTAGGCCCACTTTTGTAAATGTATAAATAGATGTCTAGGCATCTAGTAGAAGGTCATAATGTATTGTATCTATGTGATATAGGCTAAGTTCCAAGTGGGATCTCTATGATTGAGGTGTTGTGTATTATATAGGCTTGTAGAGCTTAGTGCAAGTCTATGTGTGGAGATATAGAAGGATTTGTGCTATAAGGAAAGGAAGAAGGATCTAGTGAGTTGCGCAGATATTCTGTCCTATGTGTAGTAGGGTTTGGTGGCTCCATGATTGTAACTGATTGAAGACGCTAATAAATAAGAAGAGTTGGTGGACATAGCCCAAGGGTGGGGGTGAACCACGTAAATCTATGTGTTATTCTCTATTCTTTGACTTGATGTGTTTATCTCTACTTTGGCTAAGTTCTTTGATATATTTAGATATATCTACTTATGCTTTGTCCTTCATTAGATGTGTATGAATAGTAGATCTGATATGTATGAAGATGATTAGTGATGATCTACTGGATCTGATCTATTTTACTGTTGCTAAGTACTAAGATACCTTAGATCTAAGTGAATTCCGCGATGCTCTATGTTATTTGTGAAGTATAATAAGTATTGAATATTGATGAATGATCGATACTAAGTGATTTGTAAGAGATATAATCACAGATATGTATCCCAGCTTAGGTTGCAAACACTTGATTCCCGCAACCACCCTTGCCTCTACCTCGGGTGAGACTTCATCTGCTTCGCAGGTGTTGCTGAAATGGTCGGTAGTTAGGGTTTTGTTGGTGCGATATTGTAGTGTTGAACCCTGGGTCTTCCCCAGTGCCAACAAATGGTTCCATTGTCAAGACTTGAAACTGTGATTGTTGGGAACTGAGGAAGAAGAAGCTTTGTGCAAAGATTCATCATGAAACTGTGGAAGCCTTGTGCGTGGATCTGTGCCCTAGTGCGCAATATTCCACTTGATCTGAAAATCTATGTGCTAAAGAAAGAAGGCCAGATCTGAAGAAAAGAAGTAAGATCTGAATGCTTTGTGCTCTAAGAAAAGTAAAAGTAGAATTTTATGAAGAAAAGAGGTCAGATATGCAGAAAAGAGGTAAGATCTGTAATCTCAATGCTCTAATAAAGGTAAGAATAATTAAAAGTTTTAGATCTGGAGGCTTTGTTCTCTGTAGAAGTAAGATAAGTGAAATTTTTTGTTTCTAAGGTATGGATCTAGGTATGTTTAATAGAGTTTATCCTAGTTTGAAAAATAGGGAACTGATAGATAAAAGAAAGTTTGGTATGAATAAATCTGATAAGCATAATGATAGATGTATTATACCTATGCATAGAAAGAATGTTTGGACTAACAAATGGATGATCCTATAAATAATTTTTTGCAGGTTAGCTACCACGATCCTAGTGCACAGTACAGAAAAGGCTGGGGACCATTTAAAAGAAAGAGAGGATTAACCCTATGTTATAGTTGCATAAACTTAGGTCATCTAGCTAAGGAATGCCCTGGTGGAATACCTAGTTGTCTCTGTTGCAAAGCTATGGACAATGAGGTATTGGATTTCCCTAGAATGATTGCTAAGTTTGAAAGAATGAATTTGAATGAAGAAAACCCTAAGGAAGATCTAGAAATAGTAGAACCCTAGAAGGAATCAGAGAAGGTATTGCTACAGATGAAAGACACCTTGAATGATCACAAACATGTTAGGCTATCAAAGATATTTAAATAAAAACAATGCATCGAGGCAAGAATAGGAGACTTCGACATTGATTTTGTTGTAGATGAAGAAACACAAGTGAACATTATGCCAGAGAAAACTTGGGAAGCTATAGGAAGGCCTGCTATGATCCCTTCATTAAGATGAATAGGGCTATGTATAGGAAAACTAGTAACCCTATGTGGAAAGCTCACTCAAATATCTATGAATTCCAATGGAACTTCGAGTGAAGAAGATTTTGAGATTATTAAATTTATTGAGGACCATGCCCCGTTTACTATGTTACTTGGAAAGCCTTAGATTGAAAGAGATCATGCCAGAAAGAAGGAAGAAGAAAAGGTTTTGGAATAGTAGAGACAAGAGTTTAAAGATTTCATGACCAGAAGGATCGCGCAGTTGATTAAAGAACATGAGAACAAATCAAATCTATTTGACACTAGAAGCCCAGATGTCAAAGATGCAAGAGAATTAGAGGACTCACAGAAGATTGAAGTATCTGTCTTAGATATAGAAGAAGTATTACCCCTGAGTCTTAAGAGAGAATACGTGAAGTGATTATGTCTAGGGAAAGTAAGAATCAGAATGGGAAGAGAATCACCGAGACAAAGCTCACTGGAAAGAAGGCTAGGAAGATAATTAAAAAGAGAGCTAAGATCGACAGGATACAAAATATTCCAGAGGGAGCATCGTAGAAAGAAAACTTGTAGAATTTGAACTTTGTTGAGATATCATACCAGCGACATAGGCCACTTCACCGAGGCGAAGCAATATAGCCATTAGAGGTCGATATATCCATTTGAATGCCACTCCGAACAGATCAAAAAACATTGATGGCTCACCACTACACCATTGGAATGCGCCATAATGGACAGATCATGAATTAATGAGGCTCATACCCATTGCAAAGCAAACCATTGCCAAGATCGCCTATATATATTGTCGCGCCATGCCCAGAGGACAATTTTTCCAACTAATAATTTGAAGCCCACATACTAGAAAGTGTATACAATGATCATCAGACCCTTGTTTATTCATTCCTATGCAGTGTTTAAGATCATTGTGACCCCGATAATTTATCCTGAGCGCGTATGTCTGACGAGCTCACCGCAGTTGAAGAATCTGTAACATAAATTCTACTTGATTTAATGATTGAGAGAGTCATGTCAGAAAGAGGAGCATCCACAGGTGTTCAAGCATCATTGACGAGAGGATTGACAAACTCTCTATACACTGCTCGAGATGAACCATCTCGACAGGCTGATGAGAAGCGTACTAAACACATAGACGATATCGTTAATGCCAAGATGATTATGAGAATTCTACTTCCTACCTACCCCCTCTAAGTGGTGCCATCAACCGGAGTAGATGTATAATCGTATTGATATTGAACTTCAAGGAGTGCAGCATGAACTCTAGTCTAGTTGCGCAGTCTCCACTGCACCTCTGACAACAGGAACAATAGAACCAGGAGATCAGCCAACTCAACTCCACTGGATTGTTGATATGGTCGAAGATTTCCTTTGATGAGCTCAAGAGGAAACAGTGCAAGCCACCCAGGATTTGACATAGGTACATGGAGTACTTGTTGAGCAGTGCAGTGCTACCGACCGAGAAAAAATTGCTCTTCAAGCATAGTGGGACAAAGAGAAAGCAAAGCTACAACAGAGAAAGGAGCAGTTGATTGCGAAGCATCTGGAAATAAAGGAACTGGTCAACATAACACTTCTCTCTGTGGCCATCATAGAAGTGATATTTGAAGAACAAATTCGACAACAGGTGGCACAACTTGAAGAAGTGATATAGCAGTGCATTGTAGACCTGGAACTTCGTACTAGGCCCAAGACTCCTCAAGAAATTAGAGACCTAAGAGAGGCAACTGCTCGCAGCATAGTTGGTAGAATGAAAGATCTTGCCTTGGAGTGCAAGCAGCTAAGCTCTAGGAACGCTCACATGTATGAAAACCTCATGGAGAATCCAGAGTTACAAGCATTGGAGTCACAACTCCAAGAAGAAAAGCAACATGCATATACATTACAAGCACAGCTAAAGGCCTTGTCACCAGTTGAAAGAATGAAGAGGTTTCCAGAGCAACGCATGGCCCAACAAAAGATCCACATGATTCATAGTAAAGTGTTGGAAGTCTCTCAATGAATTCAACCACTACAAGAGAAGGCATGTCAACTATTCACTGAAGTTGAAAACCAAGGAGTAGAACTTGAACAGGTTGTGAGTGCAACAAAACAATGCCTAGAAGGACTAGCGAATGACACACTCATCTAGGAGTTCACTGAGAAAGAGGCCATAGCATTTTTGCAGGTCAAAGTAGCTTGAGATAATATTGAAGCATTCGAGGTGAAATTTATCAGACCAGAGTGACTCGGGATGAGTCACAGGTCAGTGTTGGGGGCCTGTTGGCCCTTGACCAAGTTTTGAATTTACTTGGTGATGTTTGATCATTTTTGGGACTTCGATAGCCTGTCGAAGATGGAGCACCAGACGAAGCAGAGGTCATGGGATCTTGGCCCACTTTTGGGCCCATTTTGGGTTTTGGGAATATGTAATGGGAAAGGGATGTTGGCACGTGGGTTCACCCACACTTAGGCCCACTTTTGTAAATGTATAAATAGATGTCTAGGAATCTAGTATAAGGTTGTAATGTATTATATCTATGTGATATAGGCTACGTGCCAAGTGGGGTCTGTGTGATCGAGGTGTTGTGTATTCTATAGGCTTGCAGAGCTTAGTGCAAGTCCCTATGTGGAGATATCAAAGGATTTGTGATGTAAGGCATGGAAGAAGGATCTAGCGAGATGCACAGATATTATGTCCTATGCATAATAGGGTTTGGTGGTTCTGTGCTTGTAACTAATTGAAGACACTAACAAATAAGAAGAGTTGGTGGACGTAGCCCTAGGGTGGGGGTGAACCACGTAAATCTTTGTGTTATGCTCTGTTCTTTGATTTGATGTGTTTATCTTTGCTTTGGCTAAGTGCTTTGATATATTTAGATATATATACTTATGATTTGTGCTTCATTAGATGTGTATGAATAGTAGATATGATGTGTATGAATATGCTTAGTGTTGATCTACTGGATCTGATCTATTTTACTATTTCTAAGTACTAAGATACCTTAGATCTAAGTGAATGTCGTGATGCTGTGTGCTATTTGCGAAGTATAATAAGGATTGAATATTGATGAATGATCGATACTAAGTGATCTGTATGTGATATAATCATAGATCTGTGTCCCATCTTAGGTTGCAAAAACTTGAGTCCTGCAACAACCTCTACCTCTACCTTGGGTGAGACTTTATTTGCTTCACAGGTGTTGCTGAAAGGGTCGGTAGTTAGGGTTTTGTTGGTGTGCTCTTGTAGCATTGAACCCTAGGTCTACCCCTGTGCCAACATATTCCACGGTCCTGATGGTTGATAACCCACAGCCTAGCACTATCAACTTAGGTTCCACATTATTTCCATCATTGATGGTAAATTTTGACTATCCGTCGCCTTCCAATGATGTAATATTTATATCGGTTGTTCCTGACCAACCGAGGGCTGTAATTTTTCAAGTGTCATCTTTTAAAACAAGCTACTTTCACGACCCATTGAATTTACCTTCCCCGTCGGATTTGATGGAAGGGATAGGGCATCGTGGCATGGCCATGCCCTTATCTGGGGTTGAGGTTGTGTACAACATTGTCCAACAAGCCTCAACCAACCCTTATTTGGCTCCCTCACAAGAGCTAGATCTAGTTCTCGAGCCTATTTGGGCTCAATATTCTCTCACCACCCAAGATCCTTTAGACTCAGACTTTCCCTCTAACGAGGTGATTCTATAGGAAATGAATGGTCCCAACAAACCTTGGGATGATCTGCATCATAGATATTATTTTCTTCCAGATCTTGGGACAATAGAGGAAGGAGAGTTTGTTTTGACCATGAGTCAAGATAGCCCTTGTCCTATCAACCCTCTAGCTACACACAGAGTTTACGCTGAGGGAAACATGGAAATCATTGCTGCAATGATTGCTATCGATATCTCCAAAACCCTTGGCATTGTGGAGAATGTTTTCATTGGAGCAGATTGCTCCCTCGAAGAGATTGAAATTTACACTGAGTTGTTTAGGGAGTTTTGCGACGTTTTTTCCTGGTCTTATGAGGAAATTCTAGGAATCGAACCACAAATTTTTGAACATGAAATCACGACTTATCCTGATGTCAAACCATTCCAACAAAATGTTTGTCTAGTCAATCCTCAAAAAGTAGCAGTGATCAAGGAAAAAGTAGAGAAAATGCTCAAATTTGGTTTCATCTACCATGTACAATTGATGGAATAGGTATCAAACTCGGTTCCTGTCAACAAGAAAATGGAATGATTCGCGTTTGTATGGATTTCTGCAATTTGAACAAAGCTTTCTTGAAAGACAATTTCCCAACCCTGTTTATAGATCATATTGTCGATGAGTGTGTGGGTTGTGAAGTATTTTCTTTCATGGACGACTCTTCAGGATATAATCAAATTCAAATCAAACCCAGGGACCAACACAAAACAGATTTTATATGTCCTTGGGGTACCTTTGCATATCAAAAGATTCCTTTTGGCCTGAACAAATGTTGGAGCTACCTTTCAACAGGCCATGTCGTTCAATTTTCACGACCTCAAACACATAGTTGAGGTGTACCTTGATGATATAGCATCACATTCTCATAAGAGATCTGATCATTCTACCCATCTATGACTAATCTTTGAGCAATGTCACTACTATCGTATTCGCTTGAATCCTAACAAATGGAGTTTTTGTGTGATGTCGGGTTGTTTATTAGGTTTCATCATGTTGGCAACAAGGATCATGGTCAATCCTCTCAAGGTTGAGGCGATATTTCAATTTCCTCCCCCATGCACAATACCCCAACTTCATATCTTAAATGGGAAAGCAAATTTTCTTTGACGTTTTGTCGCTAATTATTTCGAGCTCACTAAAGGGTTCACGCATCTTTTGAAAAAATGGGTCCCATTCTGTTGGGATGAAGCAGCTCAATGCTCCTTTGAAGAGTTGAAATGCGTCTTGACATCTTCCCCTTTTCTCCAGCCTCCTGATTATAACACAGATTTCTTGTTGTATTTGGATGCTACGAATTCAACCATCGACATGGTCTTGGTCTAGGAAGATGACACGCTAGAAGAGCATGTTATCTATTATATTAGTCGAGGCCTAGTTGGACTGAAACTCAACTACTCTCATGTATATAAACTTGCTTTGGAAAGTGTCCATGTTGTACAATGGTTCTGTCACTATATATTGCTTCGCAAGACCACCTTCATTTTCGTCTTCAACCCATTCCAATATGTGTTAACACAATGGGTCATTTTTGGAAATATCAGTATATGGATAGTTATGCTATAGGATTTTGACTTGGATTTTGTCTCTGTGAAATATAAAAAGTCATTGGTCTTCATCGAATTAATTTCAGAACTATTGGTCGAGTCTGGTGATATTGTGTCCGAAGAGTCACCTATGAAAGGAAATATTTATCTAATTGCATCTTCGGACCCCTGATATGGAGATATACTTTTGTATCTTTAGACTTTTAAGTGCCCTTCTTCTACTTCTTGTGATGAGAATTGACGAATTCGACACCAAGCGCAAAAATATCTCATTCTCGATGAAAATTTGTATCGTCGAGGTGTAGATTTCATTCTTCAATGATGTCTCACCCACGAAGAAGAAGAGCTCGTGTTGAACGAATGTCACACTGGAGCATGTGGCGGTCATTTTTCTGGGTTGACAACAACCCAAAATATTCTATGCACAGGATACTTCTGGCCCTCATTAATCAAGGATTTTGTTGAGGTGGTCAAGAAGTGCCACCCATGCTAGATATTCTAGCAGAAGATGCAGACACACCCTTCTCCTATGTTTCCAATCATTATTGTCGGTCCTTTCACCAAGTGGGGGATTAATTTCGGGATTGATTTCACTACATGTCACATGGCTTCAGCCAGGAGGCATCGTTACATAATCGTAGTAGTAGAATACTTCAATAAGTGGGTCAAAGGTATGCTGACATTTAAAAATTATGGTCAAACCGCTTCCCTTTCATTTTCAATCAGATAGTAGCGAGATTCAGTATCCCGAAGGATATTGTCACTGACCATGGAAATCACTTCCAGAATAAAATGATGATTTGATTAACGTCAAAGTTGGGGTTTAAACAAGAACATTCATCACCCTATTACCCACAAACGAACGGTTGGGTTGTGTTAAGTACCTAGATCAGATCTGCAAATATAATCACCACAAATACTGAATACACAATAGATCCACAAAGCAATGTAGAAGAAACCACACAATATTATTACCAAACCCTTGGGGTAGGGAAACACCATACAATGGATCTTATTATGGAAGGGATCCTCTCCTATTCACTTGCCTCTTCGAGGGGGCATCCTCCTATTGAGCTACCGCTCCAAATACAATACTTCTTTTCATGTCTCATTACATTGCTTGAACCC
>JZKD02S1643358.1:317161-338159 GCA_000966675.3 Picea glauca
GTATTGGAGAACTTTCTATTTATGGAAAGTGGTTAACCCTAAAATAAGGAAAATAGGTTAAGTGACCTAGAAATGGGTTAAGTGACCTAAAAATGGGTTAAGTGAACTAAAGGATTAAAGTATAAATAATATAGCAATGGTCTCTTGTATATCATCCTTTTTGTGGATCAATGGAGAGCTTCTTGTGGGAATATATTTTGGAGTATTGATGGAGAGCTTCTTGTTAGAGCTTCTTGAGTAGTTTTGGTGTGGAACACTTGAGGATATTGAATATCTATAGGTGATTGAGGTAACCAAGGATATATAAGCCTAAATTCTGAGGAAAGTGAAGAAAAGAAGGCTGAAATGCAAGAAAGGATAAATTCTTTTGATGGTGCTTTCTAAGGTATGTTATTTACAGGTCATCTCACCATTTTCACTATAAATGTTTTTCTATAATGATTAAGATCCTGAAATTTCTATGAAAGTGAGAAAACATAGACAAGTATCTATGGTTAAAACATCAGCTTGTGGGTCGTTGTAGTTTGGGAGTTACACTCCGTGGAAAATAGGGTTTGTGGCTAGTCCTGAAACTAGTCAAAATCAGGTGTTTCGGGTAAAAACGTCATAACTTCTTCATAAAAGATCCAACTTCAGTGAGAAAAAATGTGTTGGTTATATTAAATTCTTTAGTATGCTTTGTAATAGTTTCATATCTATTCATCAAATATTTTGTGCGGGGCACACTCTACAAGGTCACTCTCTAGAATAAGCTAGAATTCAGCAAGGTATGCCATTTTTTCTATAAATCCTTTTCTGAGAGGTTCCAAGTAGTTCCACTTGGAGTAATTGCATAAAAGAAACTGAAAAATATTGTGTATCAGTTTCAGATATTTATTCAGTACAGGTACAAAGTTATGATTATTTCAAGTTAGGGTTGTTGACTAATCCAAAACTAGTCATGGTTGAGACAAGCAATTGATGAGTTTTTGTGCAAGAGAGATGTTTTGGGGAAAAGAGCCCCACACTCATTCACCCACCCTCTAAGTGTGGTAGGTGTGTCGAACATTAAGTTTGAACCAAATATCATCCGACTGAAGAAAGGGTTAGGGCTCAGCCCCAACCCTTAGTCACACTACTCACCATACGAACTTGGCACAGGGTTCCAACTATTAAGTTTGGTCACATTACACTCCATTTGACCATACGAGAAGGCGGTATGTCCAATGATAAAGACATGAGAATGAGATCCAATGGTCAGTCCACGAGTGCAGGAAATAGGTTGGCGTCAGGCCACATGGAGGCCATGTGAGTAGGACCTCCGACGGTTAAGGCACTTGTTATGCTAACCATTTGACATTATTCCACCAATTGTGGAATGGGTGCACATGCTGGTTTTTGGCACGAGAAACGCTTGGGAGCCAGGTTAGTCACACACAGGTGCATTTTGGTGAGCAGAGACAACAAGCTTGAAGGCGAAAACTTCCAGGAAGTGATTTCTTCTCAGTTTTTGGCCAAACCAGGTGTAGGAAGAGCCTAGATAGAGGTTTTTGGACATTCTAGAGCCATTGAAGCCATCTATTTTTTATTTTAAGAATTGTAAAGTACTGATTTTAACACTTTGAGCATTAATGAAAATGATCCATTGGAGGCTGGACCAGGACATGTATCCCAAGAGAGGGGTGAAATCCTTTATCATTTTGTTGTGTTAATGTTCTTACTTTGATGGTTGTTACGTCTGTTTATGCTGCTCATGTTTAAGTAAAAACTCATTAAGTTTGATTGGTTTTCAACTTGATCTTATTTACCAAGCACATACAAATTACACTTGCAATTTTTAAGAGACTCAAGGCTTTTCATTTTTAGATCAAGTTGGTATCAAAGCATATGTTTTTGAAGGTTTGATTGTTTGCAAGTGTTTGTTTTCTGATGCTTACAAGGTTGAAGATCACAGGAGGAGAAGGTCAACTTGTAAAGCCAAGTTCTCAACTTTCAAGAAGGAGAAATACACAATCACCTCAAGCTTCAAGGAGATATTCACCAAGTATGGCTCATGAGGAGAGTCATGAAAATCTTACTTTAGAAGATGAAACTTTCATAAAATCTTTCTATGATACGACAAAAATGTTGAAAGTTTTATTTGAAGAAAGAAATGCAAGGTTGCAAGGTGAAATATTAAATCCTCCAAAAGGTATTGAAGATAGTGGTGATAAAACTCCAAAAGGAAATGGAGGGAATGGTGATACTCCACCTCCTTCATCTCCATCTTCCACTTCTTCTACCATTTCACAACCACCTCCTGATTCTCCAAAAGAACATGGTAAATTCTTCAAAAAAATCCTTTGCTTAAGCTTGATATTAAGTTTGAATTTCCTATGTAAAATGGAGAGGTAAATGATGAGAAATTGGATAAATGGATTCGTCAGATTGAAGTGTATTGTAGGATAAAAAGAATCAAAGATGATGAAACTAAGATTCAACTTGCTTCTCTTGGATTGGAAAGTGCAACACTCATTTTGTGGGAAGCCAAAACTCAAGAGGACATGAAGAAACATGGTAAAGTTTTATCCTCTTGGAATGATTTTATTGTTGAACTTAAAAGACAATTTTATCCATTAGCATACATGCAGAAAGCTATTATGGATTGGAATTTTTTTATACAAGCTAAAGGGAAAAGTGTGCAAAGCTACACTCAATAATTTAGAACAAGATCTTTGATTTTTGGTATAGATTTATCTTCTCAAGAAACTTTACTCAAATACATTGGAGGATTGCATAGCTCCCTGAGGCACACAATACTTATGTTTAACCCTACAAATATAGATGAAGTTTGTGTATAGGAAACTCATTTGGAGGTAAGAGGGAGAAACGAACCTCAAGAGGGCAGAAATAAGCCATTTGTTAAGGGAGACAAGGGAAACAAGAAATTAAAAGGAAATAGAAGAAAAATGCTTTAGTCAAGAAAGAGGGAGATAAACTCTCATGTAAACATTGTTCAAAAGATGTCCATGATGAATACCATTATTGGAAAATTCATCCTGAAATGAGACCCAAACATTACATCCATAAGGGGAAACCAAAGACTACTGCAACTACACAACAATATTTAGGTTCTTATTAGGGAGATGAAAACAAAATTACAACCATGGGTTTTCAAGGTAAGGATTCTATTGCAAGTACTAGTTCTTCAAGTAGTAGTAGCCCCAATTAAACTCAACATGAAAAATAAAGAATATATATTTTCCACATAAGGGTTATTTCAAAGCATACCAAGATAGATACTCTATTTGACACTAGATCTCAAGAAAACCTCATATCCGAGGACATTGTCAAGAAATTAAAATTGGAAACTACTCCACATCCTAAACCATACTCTCTAGGATGGATAATGTGACAATGCCAAATTGCATGTGATAAGAATATGTAAACTTAGTTTTTCCATCACTGCAAACTTTATAGATAAGGTAGAGCTTGATGTTATTCCATTGGATATTCATGGTATTTTGTTGGGAAGCATATATTTATATGATAGGAGAGCCATCTTTCATCTTCATGAGAACAAATATCATTTGTTTAAAAATGGAGTTTAGTACATTGTTAGAGAACATACAAAGAAGTTGAATTTGTCACTTATAAATGTTGGACAAATGAAGAGATTAGTCAATGCTAGTAAGAACTTTGTCCTCTTGATGATCAAACCCAAAGACAATGTTGAAAAATAAGCTTTCCAAGGTTGTGATGAAAAGTTGAAATCTGATTTATATGAGGTTATTAACCAATATGATGAGATGTTTTAGTAACCAAAAGGATTTCCTCCAAAAAGGGGTATCCAACATGAGATACAATTGCAACAATATTGTCCTCTTCCAAACATTGGTATGTACAGGATGCCAATCATGTAGAATTCTGAAATTAAAAAAAAAAACCAAGAGTTGTTTGGAAAAGGGGTTATCATGCCAAGCACATCGCCATGTGGGTCACCAATTTTTTTAGTTCCAAATAAATATGGCACATGGCGCATGTGTGTATATTTCAGATCCTTGAATAAGATTACAGTAAAGAATCGTTATCCTCTTCCTAGAATTGATTATTTTCTTGATCAATTGAAAGATGCTACGTATTTTACTAAGTTAGATTTGAGAAGTGGATATCATCATATTAGGATTGTTGAAGGAGACACATGGAAGACATTTCAAAACAAAGCAAGGTTTGTATGAATGGATGGTTATTCCATTTGGGCTTTGTAATGCTTCTGCTACATTCATGAGAATTATGAATGATTTTTTAAGTCATTTTCTTGATGATTGTGTGATTGTCTACTTGGATGACATTTTGATATTTAGAAAACCTCGTGAATACCATGTTATGCATGTAAATCAATTTTTGGATGTCTTGAAGAAATAAATTTGTTTTTTGAAGATGTCTAAATGTGAGTTTGGAAAAACCTCACTTAATTACTTGGGACATATTGTTGGAGGAGGAGAACTAAAAAATGATCCTTCCAAGATCAAATTCATTTCATATTGGTCCAAGACAAATAATGTGATAGGGATAAGAATCCTTTTGGGAGAAACCCAATATTGGAGAAAAATTATTGCTAACTTCTCTTCAATTGCAGCTCCATTACATGCAGTGACAAGCATCAATCAATTTTTCCAATGGGGAGGCAAGCAACACAAATATTTTGATGCATTGAAGGGGAATATTAGTTCAGCTCCAGTTCTTGCACTTCCTAATTTGGGACAACCATTTGAGATCCAAACAGATGCAAGTAATTATGCAATGGGAGCAGTCTTGTTGCAACATGGTAAGCCCATTTTTTTAATTATGAAACTTTTAATGGTGTTGTGATTAATTATCCTACTTATGATAAGGAGTTGTATGCATTAGTGCAAAGTTTGAACAAATGGAAACATTATTTGTTGGGAAAAGAAACTATCATTCACACAGGTCATGAACCATTGCAATACTTACAATCAGTCCAAGGATGATTTTAGGGGCTAAGTTTCGCTCATGGGCTAATTTTACATGGTTTTCCCAAAAAAAGATTCACTAATCTAAAAATTGTTCGCCCAAATTTTAAAGGACAAAATTATTTTACCTTAAAAATCGCCAAACTTTTATACAAACTATATAAAATCCTTAGAAATTTGAATATTTGTACAAAAATATTGCTAAACATTTTATATTCGGCATATGAAGGATTAGTAAGATTCGCCAAGGTTTCTACATTTTAAAATAAATTTCCATCCTTAAAATCATCCCTAACAATCACAAACAAATCTACAACAAGCAAGTCACTTCAGATGGATGGGTTTCCTACAACAATTCCACTTGGTTATAAGTCATAAGAAAGGCTTTTATAACAAATTTGTTGATATGCTTTTTAGGCCTATTCTTAGTGCTTCAATTATTCTTAAGCATAATTCTACCATGAATGAGAGATATGTTGAACAATATGCTTTAGATGTTGATTTTAAAGAGGTTTATGCAACTTTGTGTCATTATAACCAAGTAGAGGAATTGGATTACCATGTGCATGATAATATTTTGTATCATCTTGGAAATCTATTTATTCCACAGGGTGAAAGAGTCAACATCATAAGGGAAGCACATTCTTCTCTTATTGTTGGCATTTTGGTGTAGGCAAGACAATGGTTAATTTGCAAAGGTATTGCTATTGGCCTAAAATGAATGAAAGTGTTTCAAGATATGTAAGAGGATGTTCTTTCAGTGCTACAAGTAATCCTAGCAATAAAAAGTTGGGTTTGTATACTCCACTTCCAGTTCCTTCTCGTCCTTGGGAAATCATTTCCATGGACTTTGTAGGAGGTCTACCTATGTCTAAAAAGAATCATGATTATCTTTATGTTGTGGTTGACCATTTCAGAAAAATATGTATTTTGATGCCTTGCAAGAAGTAGGTTATAGCTGAACAAGTGACACAAATGTTCTTTGAGCATGTTTGGGTACATTTTGGATTTCCCAAATCCATTATTTCTGATCGATAGTCTCGATTTATTGGGAACTTTTGGTCAAGCTTATGGGAACTAATGGATACCAAGATGAAAAATATCACAACATTTCATCCACAAACCGATGGTCAAACAAAAGTGGTGAATAGAATAGTAGTACATATTCTTTGTGGTTATTGCAACAAACATCCTAAGCTTTGGGATGAGCACTTACAGTACATTTAACATGCTTACAACTGGTCTAAGCACTCTTCGACTCAAACATCTCCATTTGAGGCATGTTTTGGTTATTTTCCAAAATCTCTTTTGGAAAGATGTTTCTATTGATGGTCATTATGACATTGATAGAGAAAATAAGTTCATTGAACAAATTCAGTTGGTGCATCAAATGCTACAAGAACAGTTGGAAAAAAGCCAAGACAAGTACAAGAAAATACATGACAAGCATCGTGTTGATCATAGTTTCCAAGTTGGAGATGAAGTTTGGATTTACATTAGCAAGGAAAGGCTTAAAGGAGAAGGTAAAAAAATGAATCCAATTAGATATGGACCTTTCAAGATTCTTGAAAATATTGGTAACAATGCCTTCCGTTTGGATTTGCCTCCTTATATGAAAATGTATGTAGTTGTTAATGTTGAGAATTTGAGATTGTATTAGCCTCATTTGATTGATGATCAAGGAGAGCATGTTCATATTCCTGCCATAGAGTATTTCTCGCCGTAATATATTTCAAAACTACATGAGGATACTATCCTTGATAGGAGGACGAGAACTTCAAAAATAGAGAATGTGGAATACCTTCATGTTGGTCTTAAAGGAACAAACCCAAAAAAATCCAAATGGATTGAGGTTGGAAAGGTGAGGGAACTATACCCTCATCTTCAAATAGACTAAAAGTAGTATTTTGGAGCTCCAAAATATTCCCAACGGGGAGGAGTGATCCAGGGGATCAAAATATGCTAAAAAATAAAAGTTCTCATAATTGCTCGAAAACAGACTCGTGCGTAGACCTCATCCTCACAATCCTAACTCAAATTGAACATGATCAAACATACATTGTATGCAAGAGATATCGCGTTCAATATCCTTTTCCAAACATGAAAAAAAATGTTGATTGTATAGTCTGTAAAGTCCATAAAGTATGATTGTATAGAAAGTACTACTGATGTGGCATGGGACCGTACTGACATGTGGTAGGTGTTGAGTTCTTAGGTGTTGATGTGGTAGGGAGACCGTAATGACACATGGTAGGTGATGAAATGGAAATTTGATTTGGAAAGGGTGATGTGGACCTATCTAATGCTGACACATGGAATATAGGTGGACGTATGGGAAGGTTCCATGTGGCCCAACCAGGCGCCTCCACATGGCACCCCATCATTGATTTACGATGTAAAACTTTGTTGGAGTCCGTGGGGGTCAAACTCGGTACCTCTGGCATGGCATAGTCTCTGCATAGGTCGATCAAAAAACCCTCCTATATATTAGTTCTTAACCATATACTTCTCACATTTTATTTAAGTTTGAACCAAATCTCAGAAGTGCAGAGAAAGGGTTGGGGCTTAGCCCCAACCCTTAGTCACACCAATCACCATACGACCTTTGGTGTGGGGTTCCAAATGTTAATTCTGGTCAAATTACACTCCATTCGAACATACACGAAGGTAGTAAATACAATGTTCAATACATGAGAACATGATCCAATGGTCATTCCAAGAGTGTGGGAAATAGGTCAGCTCCAGGCCACATGGAGGCCATGCGATTAGGACCTCTAACGATTAAGGTGCTTGTTGTGTTAATTGTTCGACATTATTCCACCAATTGTGGAACGAGCGCATGTGATGGGTTTTTGGCATGGGAAACACCTGAGAGCCAGGTTAGTCACACACAGGTGCATTTTGGCAAGCATAAACAACAAGATTGAAGGAGAAAACTTCGAGGAAGTGATTTCTTCTTAGTTTTTGGCCAAACCAGGTGCAGGAAGAGCCCAAATAGAGGTTTTTGGACATTCTGGAGCCATTGAAGCCATCAATTTTTCATTATGAACATTGTAAATGTTAGAAAAATAGGACCGTGGAGAAACAAAATAAAACAAATCTGGAAAAAAACACAGAATATACATAATACAATAGAGACACAACTTTACGTGGTTCACCCAGTGTGGCCTACGTCCACCAGAGAAATTGCCAGGTCCTTCCTTTATTATTATCTAGCATATGAAGGGATACAACCTACAACAAACCCGTTGTAACTTCCTCTTATTTCTCTCACAGTCTCTCGTCTCAGAATACAATATTCACTATGTTTCATAGTCATTCCCTCATAACAAACGGTTTCCTTCTAGGGAAAAAAACCCTAACATAATTTCTACCATTATATCTGCGACCTTATAATGAACGGTCCAGATTTACAATGAAATTAAAATATACATTTACAAGGAAATTTTTCCTTCCGGGGCTTCGCCCCCGAACCCCCCAACTGGGGGGATAGCCCCTTCAGACCCCGCAAAGGGGGTACCCACCTCTACACTCCCCTGCGTGGAAGAGTGTACATACTTTTGGGGTGTAAAGTCTTCATGGGGTATAAACATGGCTGACAAACACAAGACCTCTGAATCAGGAAGATAATCAAGCTCCACAACCAATAGTAAAGCATTGATTTTGAAACTTTGAGCATTAATGAAAATGATCCATTGGAAGATGGACCAGGAGATGTAGCCCAAGAGAGGGGTGAACTAGTTTATCATTTTGTTGTATTAATGTTTTTAATTTGATGGTTTTTATGTCTTTTTATGATTCTCATGTTTAAGTAAAAACTCATTAAGTTTTATGTTTTTGCAACTTGATCCTATTGCCCAAGCACATACAAATTACACTTGCAATTTTTAAGAGACTCAAGCCTTTTCATTTTCAGATCATAAAGGCATATTCCAATACACAAATGTACCCTAAGGAAAAATGAACATTGTCTTATGTTGATCATCAGGTTTAATTTGAATTTGATTGTAACCTGAAAATCCATCCATAAAAGAAAAGACTTCTCTTCCCACACACTCATCAATTATCTAATCAATAAAGGGAGTGGGGAAGTTATCTTTAGGAAAAGATTTATTCAAGTCCCTAAAATCCATACATACATGGATGGTTCCCTACTTTTTATCTATGGGAATGGTATTGTAAACCCATTCAGTCAAGGGAACTGGGTAGATGAAGCCAACGTTAAGCAACTTCTCCACCTCTACCTTAATAGCAATGGCCTTCCTAGAATCCATAGCCCTAAGTATTTGTTGAACGGTATTAGCATTCAAATAAGTTTTAATTTCATGTTCGAAAATGTTGGGGTCGATCCCTGACATCTCTTCATATGAACAAGAAAATACATCTCAAAATTACTTAAATATATCGGTGTAAATATGAATTTCTTTAGGCAAACAATCTGCACCGATCTTACGTTTTTGATCTTACCATGGGTTTTAGAGATTTCGATTGAAATTAGGGGAAATATTCATCATGTTTCCTTCAACATATATACCATGCGTATCTAATAGATCCATAGTGTGACCAACCATATCAGTCAGGGTGGACCTAAAATCATCCTTTTTAATCCTCTCAAGCTTCTGGAGAAAATAAGATCTATGATGAAGGTCGTCCCAAGGCCTATCAGGACCTTACATGTCCTCTAATATGGCTTCATCTGAGAGTAAAGTATCATTGAGATCATTATGTGAACTAGATGAGAGTGGATCCCATATGGTCTCTAAGGAAGGATACACCTCTTTCGTCCATGAGGAGGAAGGATTCAGGTCTGTAGTAGCTTCTTGTATAACCTTATATGTAATTTATATTGCAGACAGTGACATCACCATCCCGATGTGCATGTGACATTTGTATGACATATCCAGAGAAGGTAGGGTCCATGGGTCATTAACATATGAAGTTTAGAATGGAACGAACCTCAATGGTGATGAAGACTCATCGGAGATGGTATTAATGTATGAGATTGGTGTCGATAAATTAAAAGTTCCCATCAAGGAGGAATACATTCTGACACCAAAATTTTCATTTTCCTACTAATAATTATCAATAATGGGGACCGAAGGTCCCACCGATGAAGAATAACTAGGATGCACAAAATACAATTGGTCGATCATCACAATATTCCCTTCGTGAGGAAAGCATAAAACATGGAATAACAATGACACAATGGTTTTCATAGAGTAAGTCTAATTACACCCCAGTAAAATATTGTAGTCGAGGAGTGCATCAACCACCTTGACTTCTACCTCCACAGTATTACCACCTAAAAAGACCGGGAAAGTGGGAAGGATTCCATGGGGTCTGAAAGAATGCAAATCGAATGTATTTAAAATGGTCATGGATTGGGAAAGCAATGGAGAGATAATGGATTCCCAACAAGATAGAGACATTACGGATGTTGAAGAACCTTCATTAATGACAATACATTTGATGGTGATATTCAAACCCTCCACATGGATTTGAAAGGTCGCATGGTAAGGCAAGTGAGGCTTGACATCCGCAACATCAAACTTGATAACCTTTGATCCACTCGGGTCTATATATCCCAATGCAGATAGCAAGGAATTCCTCTGTGTTGGACCTCCAAATCCGACATCGTGCACGATTTTTGGCCCAAATACTCAAAATTGAGTAATTTTTCATTTATCTAGAATTAGGATTGTGAGAATATCACTTAAGGACTCCTTTCGAAATGTGAGGCAAAGGTTTAGGCTTATCAATCTGCAAAATTATTTCTACAGGAGGAGGCTCTGGACCTACAACAGGTTCTAAAGAACCATAATTGTGAGTCCTAGTGGATACACTAACCTCATATCGAACCATATTGATGCATTGATTGACACCATAATGTGTGATGCAGACCCCTTACCTTTACCTCGGCAGGGTCCATTGACCTCCCGGTCTAAGGATCACTCAATTCCCATGAGCTGGATTAGCTCTTTCGGTTCCCTGCTGGAACCCAACGAAACAAATATCCACAGGTCCTTGTGAAACTCGGCTTGCGTGACTAAGCACCAAGCATGAGCCTCACCTTCCCACAACCACAGGCTATGACCGCATGCCTACACAAAAGGTGCATCATAATTTCTCATGTCAAGACTTTATGAGGGAGCCAACTTCGACTCCTCGACTCCCGAAATTCTAAGAAGTGCTTAATGGATGTTAGCTCCTCCCTTATCTCCGCTCATGTGACCATTCATCATGACCCAGGGCTCAACTCTTTGAGCGCATTGGGATTTCATGTATGAGGAGCTCTCGATGTGATTCACCTTTATCCTCCTGACTCCAAAAATGTTGAAATTTTAATGCTTCAGATAGATGACCCACAACCTGACTCGATCAACGACCCAGATTTGATGTCACAAATTCATGTTTCGTGAGTTTTCGTGAACTTTCCCTTTGAATTCCATGAGTCATGAGTTAGTGAAATGATGATCGACTACCATGCATCCCTTCACCTTTTGCGACTTTTGGAAGTAGCTTCCCCCATTTCTCCATATTCCCGATTCTTTGACGTGTGTGGATCTCTACCACCTATCCTCTTTTAGATCTATAGTTGTCATCCACCTAGGACTCCTGACTTCGACGATCTCAAATCTCAACCTCCTCCTTCACGATTCTCCCATAGTGATTTCTCCCAGAGTTCATGATCTCACACCACGTGTCCTTTTCTAGATCCAATAGTCCAGATCTCCTCCTTCCGAGCTTTGTCACCTTTCTTCCCAGACTTGGAAGATTTTGATGCTTCAAAGGTCTCGGCCTTCGATTTTCCTTCTGTGAGCCCGAATATTGGGTCTCGTCTACATTTGGAAACATTATCCCTGCCGATCTTTGGAAATGGAGTGAGTCCATGCCTACAAACTCCTAGTGCAATCTCTTATGATATTTGTCTGAGGCTTGAACTTTGAAGAGTCTCAGCCTATCGTTCCTTTTCTATTAGGACTCTGTGCACAAAAGGCACTATTCCTCTTGAGCTTTGGAACTTAAAACAAGTTCTCTTCTCTGCATGCTCCTTATGCTTGAATAGCCTCTTGATGGTTGTCTTTTCAACACTTCACCCTAGTGTTGGCCTGGTGCACTCCTTGCATAGGTATTCCTCCAGAGTGTTCATAAACTCTATTTTCCTCCTTGAGCTTCAACTACTTGGACCTCAAAGATCCCCATCCCTTTCGCTCCTCGAAGGGATATAAGTGCCCCCTTGGAAACTTTTGCTCAAGCACTCCTTGCTGAGCTAATAGAGTATTCAGTAACTCTGTAAGTTTCCTCTCCTTGACACTTCTCTTCTCATAGAACTCGAAACAGAGTTCCTTCATGCACTCCTTTCATAGGCTCAATGCCCTCTTGGGAGAGCTTCACTGAATCCTCAGGAATTCTGTTTCTTTCCTCTATGCCTTCCTATGCACAGTCTTACCTCCAAGGTGTTTAGAAACCTTGAGGCTTCTTCCTTGAGTCTATGATTCCTCTAGTGTGCCCTCTTGGCATGTCTTTTCCTGAATTCCATAGAACTCAGATGTGCACTCTTTGCACTGTCTTAGAGATCCCTCAGTACTCTGTCATGCAACCCCTTGCATGAAGCCACAAAGAACCCAAACTGAAATAAAAAAAACTCATAAACAGATAGAGAAGTCTATCTATCCCTACATATGGAAACTAACATACATCTACAACATATGCACATAAAAGAATAAAAGACATTCATAAATACACACAATACAATATGCAAGAAAAACTGCTCTATTTGTATTAATCTTAGAATGCCTATACAAAGGTTACAAAATCTTGGATTGCAATAGAGTCTTGGATCTCTCTTCTCTTCTCTTCTCTACATGTTGGTTCTAATCGAATCTATATAAAAAAGATCTTTTTACAAAAGGGGGCTCCTCGAGCTCTTCCCTCCATCTCACCTACTCTCATTAATTACATTGAATTACATTAAATGGCTATCTAGTCCGAATTGGATCTAGATCTTCAGCCTGTCAACCATTAAAGGAGACATCATCTCTTAACTGCACAATGACATGGATTTTGGCTCTTCCAACCTTACAAACATTTAATTACATTCTAAAATTTAAAATGAGAGGGCTAGTGCCTCTCCTTTCCTTGAATGTGTGCTTGATGTGTTGTCTAGATGGCGTGATGTTGGGTTGGAGATATGCTCCTACATCATACTCCACTGCTACAAAAACAAATCATGAGATCCTACTCATGAGCTTCCCATCTTTGTTGAAATCCACCTGGATCCCAAATTGTCCTTTGGATATGTCCATCTTATCCACTACTTTGTTGTTGTTGCTTCTTCCTTGCTACTATGGCAGGCTTCCTTTTGCTCATCTTTTCCTCACTGACAGTTTCTGTTGTTGACCTCAACATCAACCTTCTTATCTCTTCTATATCCATCTCCATCTACTCTAGTGGTTGGCTCTCTTTATTCTTCTTTTTCTACTGCAACTCCTCTTTATGAATGGGTGGATCATCTCGGTCCTCCTTGTTGTTTTCTCCATCTCCTGTGGCTTTAGCTTGCCACCCTGCTGCAAACTCCATTTCTGTAGTCTCATTACTGAGTTGTTGCTCAAATTCTTCCTATGACAAACTAGCTTCTGCCAGTTCTTCTGTTGGTTCATCTCCATCTTCTCCCATCTTCTCCTCAGACTGGAATTCTGATTCATATTCTGTTGTAGCATTCAGGGCTATAGTCAACATTTGTTCAGCTTCCTGGATGAAATTTCTGAGCAATTCTTTCGAATGCCCTTCTTCCAAAATCTACATGATTGTTTGCTCATGGCAGTCATCTACGGGCTCTAGATTGTTCCACCAATCCTCCAACATATCCAACTCCTTCTCCCATGGAGTGAGTACCTCAACTACATGCTCTTCTTCTGCTAGGGAAGATATCAACATTTTCTCCTTCTCTCCTTCTATGACAGTCATTGTTGGTTTTCCTTCTCCTATTGTTGCATCTGCAACACATTCCTTGGCCTCCACTTGGTTGTTTGGTAGGAATATCCGAATTCCCCCAATGACCATAATATGTATTTTCGATCCTCCTCCATCAACTTTCCTTACTGATATGAACTCACCTTTGATTTCATGAGACTATTAGACAGTCTCATCTCCTCTCCCTTTCCCACCTAAAAATCTAGGATTTATGCCCTGCCCTCCTGGCAGTCTATGAGATCCTCCAATGATCCCATCTCATTGCCCACCTGGCAATATGAACTTTCTTCACTGCCCACCTGGCATTTTTTGAGACTCTTTCCAGTTTCTGGCTCACAAATATGAACCATATCTTCTTCACCTATGAGGCTCTCAACATACCTTAGCCACATTCTCAAAAACTTTTGTTGTCCTCTGGCCAACAATTTCTTCATGGGCCACTTCATCTTCTTCTTCATGGGCCACTCATATACCCAATGCATTTTTGCATCATGCTGCATTTTAAATGCAAGCTTCTCCATTTGTGCTCTTATCTCAATGAGCTCAAGATCCATCTCTAGATTTAATTTCTTCGTGAGGCCTTCTCTTTCACCACGTCCATGGCCTTCAGTAGTAATCTTCCATTTACACCTTCAAGAATGCAACTAGTTCTTCTAGCTCAACCCACCTGGATGTTTACCATTGCTACTCACCTTTAAACAAAATTTCACACAGAGCACTAACACGTTGTCTTCCTTCACCTGCTACATGCAGATGAAGTCCAACTTCTGATACCACATGATGGTATTGAATTATCTCCTTTATCTCCTTACCCTTGCCTACTATCCGTAGAAAAATTCTATGCTCTGATACCACCTGATGCAGACCGCCTACCTCTGCCTCGACAGAGTCTGCTAACCTCCTAGTCTAAGGATCACTCAATTCCCACGAGTTGTATTAGCTCTTTCGGTTTCCTTCTAGAACCCCATGAAACAAATATCCACAGGTCCTTGTGAAACTCAACTTGCATGACTAAGAACCAAGCACGAGCCTTGCCTCCCCATGACCACAGACTGTAACCGTACGCTTACACAAAAGGTGCATCACAATTTTTCATGTCAAGACTTTATGAGTGAGCCAACCCTGACTCCCTGACTCTTGAAATGCTGAAAAGTGCTTAATGGATGTTAGATCCTCCCTATCTCCACTCATGTGACCCACAACTTGACTCAATCAACGACCCAGATTTGATGTCGTGAATTCATGTTTCACGAGTTTTCGCAAACTTTCCCTTTGACTTCCCTGAGTCACGAGTCAGCAAAATGTTGATTGGCTTCCATGTGTCCCTTTCGATGGATGGTCCTGATGATTTGAGGACTTCACATTTCAGGACTTTTGGAGGTAGTTTGCCCTGTTTTTCCTAATTCTTGATTCTTAGACATGTGTGGATCTTCGCCACCTGTCCTTTTTCAGATGTACAGTTGTCGTCTTTCTGGGACTCCTACCTTTGGCGATCTCAAATCCCAACCTCCTCCTTCACAATTCTCCTGGAGTGATTTCTCCTGGAGTTCATGATCTCACGCCACATGTCCTTTTCTAGATCCAACAGTCCATATCTCCTCCTTCTGAGATTTGTCACCTTTCTTCCCAGAGTTGGAATATTTTGATGCTTCAAAGCTGTCGACCTTCGATTGTCCTTCTGCAATCTCGACTATTGGGTCTCGTCTGTGTTTGGAAATGTTATCCCTCCTAAGATTTTGAAATGGAGTGAGTCTATGCCTGCACACTCCTAGTTCAATCTATCTTGATCTTTTTCTGAGGCTTAGACTTCGAAGAGTCTCATTCTACCATTCCTTTTCTGTTGGGACTCTGTGTGCAAAAGGCACTATTCCTCTTGAGATTTGGAACTTAAAACAAGTTCTCTTCTATGCATGCTCCTTATGCTTGACTAGCCTTCTGATGGTTGTCTTTTCAACACTTCACCCGAGTGTTGGCCTGGTGCACTCCTTGCACAGGTCTTCCTCTAGAGTGTTCAACAACTATGTTTTCCTCTTTGAGCTTCAACTACTCGGACCTCAAAGATTCCTTTCCCTTTCGCTCCTCGAAGGGATATAATTACCCCCTTGGAAACTTATTCTCAAGAACTCCTTGCTAAGATAACAAAGTATTCAATAAATCTGTAAGTTTCCTCTCCTTGACACTTCTCTTCTCATATAACTCGAAACAGAGTTCCTTCATGCACTCCTTGCACACGCTCAATTCCCTCTTGGGAGAGCTTCACAAAATGCTCAACAATTTTGTTTCTTTCCTCTATTCCTTCCTATGCACAGTCTTACCTCCAAGGTGTTTATAAACCTTTAGGCTTCTCCCTTGATTCTATGATTCCTCTGGTGCACCCTCCTGGCACATCTTTTCTTGAATTCCATAGAACTTAGATGTGCACGCTTTGCATTGGCTTACAAAGCCCTCAGTACTCTATCATGCAACCCCTTGCATGAAGCCAAAAAGAACCCAAAATGAAATCAACAAACTCACAAACAGATAGAGAATTCTATCTATCCCTACATATGGAAACTAACATACATCTACAACATATGCACATAAAAGCATAAAGGACATTCATAAAGACACACAATACAATATGTAGGAAAAACGGCTCTACTTGTATTAATCTCAGAATGCCTATACAAAGGTTTCAAAAGATCGAACTGAAATCGAGTCTCATCTCTCTCTTCTCTTCTCTTCTCTACATGCTGGTTCTAATTGAATCTATATACAAAAGGGGGATCCTCGAGCTCTTCCCTCCATCTCACCTACTCTCATTAATTACATTGAATTATATTAAATGGTTGTCTAGTCTGAATCAGATCTAGATCTTTAGCCTGTCAACTATTAAAGGCGACATCATCTCTTGACTTTAAAACAACATGGATTTTGGCTCTTCCATCCTTACAAACATTTAATTACATTCTAAAATTTAAAATGAGAGGGTTGGCGCCTCTCCCTTCCTTGAATGCATGCTTGATGTGATGTCTAGTTGGTGTGATGTTGGGTTGGAGAGATGCTCCTGCATCAATGCATCGAGGGATTTTGACCTCCACTCATTTTATTTCTGGTGTTGGAGGCTCTTGTGGTCATATTTTGATCATGTGGAAATGGATTAGTCAACACAATAGGCTATTGCGCTATGAGCCTTGAGGCTTCCGCAATTTTGGGGCATAGGTGGGTAAGATGATCTTATTTACAAAGATTACAGAAAAACTTCATCTTCCTCTTTTATTTATTTCCCTCACCATCATTATTATAATATTTATCAATATTATGGTCATCTTTCCTTTTATTATCGTTATTATTATTACCACCCTTAAGATTACTATAATGATTCTTCCTCTTCTTCCCTCTAGGTTGTCGGTTAGCTTTACTGGGTGGGTGAATATGAAGCCATATATTTTCCTGCTATAGAAGGGTTAAGAGACAAATATTTGAGTTGGTTCATCACCTGCTCTGCAGTCTTAGCACTTACGGAGCCTATGATGCCGTTGACATGAGGCCCAATATTTTTTCTAGGATTGTAATTCGATCACTGCATGTCAAGAATAATTTCATACAGCATCCCATATTAACCATATATAAGATCCAAATGTTGGGATTTAAAGATGGCCTCTTCCTCATATGTCACTATGTATGTAGAAACATCCTTCGAAATGTAATTAAATAGGGAATTGAGGAACAATTCCAATAGAAACTCTAGACAAATGTAAGCTTTAATAAATCTCTTCCTTCTATGCCACTCTTGAATATTATCTTAGATGTGGGTGGATTTATCTTGATGAAAAGTCGATAAAAAATCTATGTTGGCATCATAACGAACTGACAATTGGAAGTGGTTGAGAAAAACCAAGACCAACTCATTGAAAGTTTGGTAAGTGCCCCAATGTAACTCGATATACCATTTCACATCAACCCTGTAAGGGTGCATTGAAACATTTGAAAATGAATAGAATCGTCATGAAGGGAGTTATACGAGAACCATAGGTGAAAGGTAGTCACATGATCACCTGGGTCCTCATTCGTCTTTCCCTCAAACTTTGAAATGTCAGCGGGAATGTTGGTAGGGACAGGGGGCCATGATGGATCATGACACACTGGGTTGTCCATCAATTTTGATAAGTCTGATAGATTTAACGTGGCTAGAAAAGGGAGTTGTTGTTGTGTCGTCTGAGACCATGCTCCTAGGAAACACTGGTTTTGATAGATCATGGACCAAGCAGGGTTCTGGTATACACCATGACCCTGTTTGGTAGGATAGTATCCTCCTCCCAACTGATTCATAAAAGGTTGTAATGGAACCATCACCTAGGAAGCCTCTTGCGAGGAGAAAGTGACATGATAAGGGTTAGTGATGTGAGGATATATGTTTCCCCTAGATGAAGAAACTCCATGTGGGGGGTTTCCCATACTATAAAATTGACTTACCCCTGATGAAACATCAGAGGTTAGAGGAAGGTTCGCCATGAAAAAAACATTCATAGGAACATGCATTGGGGAAGAACAATGGATGGATGGGATATAAGAAGTAGAAGGACTTCCCATTTGAGCACTCCACCTCGGAAAATTGTAGCTAGGATTGGGTCCAGAGGAAGGAGGATTCCAAATTCCTACTGTGGGATTTGGTTGAGGGATATGAACCCAACCAAAACGTGAAAGTAGTATAAGGAGGTTTCTTTCCCCTAGACCAAAAACCGAGATTTACTTTAGATGTCGAAACGGAGGATGACAAGTGCGAAGTCATATTTGTTATACCAAAAGAGAAAGGATGAGAGGCACAAGGAATCAAATGAGTACTATGATTAGGTGTACCACCCAAAAATACAAAAGGATTCATCCCTATGGACTTAGAAGAGACCATGGGTTTGGTAGTATCAAGTGAGGGATTATGTGGAATCCAAACAATCAATGATGAGGGAGTTGAGGGGACTCCACTGACCATAGTGGAGGCTAGATTCGAATGGATTCTATATACATTTATATCATAATCAGTACTCATGGTAGGATTATCATGAGCCTGAGCAGTGGGGACGTATATACCACATTTACTAATTCTAGTTATTTTAGGAGGCGGCTTTGGTAACATACCAAATTATGGTACTTGACTCAAAATACAATGAGATGGGGAGGATGTTGGAAAATGTTTAACATGCAGCATATGCTTGTCATTAATGGCAAGTACAACAGTGATGATGGCTTGAGTACAACAGTGATGATCAACAGGAAAATAGAAGATAAGTCCAGGTAGATTGAATGATCGAAGCCAATGCAACATTGATAAAATGATCGAAGGCCCGAGAAGCATTTTTGATCATTGGATCTCATTCAAAATTCTTGAAAGAACGAGGGCCGTTAGATCAGAATATAGACAAGAAGAGTGATGAATAGGAGGACAGATCTCATATGTTAGATCCAAGCACAAGACTCGACCATCGTTGGATCAAGGAGAACCTGCACACCTTTTAAAGTATAACACGGAGAAGTGGGCATAATCGTGATATGCGAAATCGTGACTTAAATCTGAGCCATCAGATCAAGGTTGAATTTGGACCGTTGATCCCAGTCCATGTCGAAGTTTCGAGGATCACAAGTTGAACATGTCAAAGATTATTAACATCCGGAATCCCGATATCGCGATATGCGAAATCGAGATGTAATCTGAGCCGTCATATCAAGCTTTGATCTGGACCGTTGAGTCGAGTCCGTGTCGGAGTTTCGGGGATCGCAACATGGAGAGGCAAGTAAACAATGCAACAAGAATGTCGATTTTGCGATATGCAAAATTGCAATTCAATCACAACCATTGAATCAAGCTCTGATCAAGACCGTTGATCCCACGCCATTTCGGGGTATCGGGGATCGCAACTTGGAGAGTCAAGATGTCTCATCTCCAGACTCACAAAATGAGAAATCGCGAAAGTGCCTTATGCATAAGGCTGTGGTCACAGCCCATGGTCACGAGAAGGGAAGGAGTCAATCCATATAAGCTCCATTTGGGGGTTTCGGAGATTGCAACTTGGAAAGTCGAGATGCATCATCTCCAGATCCACGAAACGTGAATTCGCGAAAAGCGCTTTTTGCATAGGCGCTTGGTTATGACCATAGCCATATTGGGGAAGGAGCTAGTGCAGAAAAGGTCTGTATCAGAACTTTGGAGATCGCGAAATGAAGTGTCAAGACACCCAACACAGAATTGTCGAATGCTGAAATGCCGAAATGAATGCAATATCCCATGGAATCAATCCAACGGTGCAGGTGAATTTGAACAAGATCGGAGGGCTACTATTGCACGACACAGTGAAACTGCTAGAAACCATTGATGGTTTCTACCAGAGGATGTGAAGAGACTTCGGTGTGATTTCCAGAGGAGCTGAAGAGTCACATGGAATCTTCCAGTGGAATGAAGACGATTCATGGAGGAAATTGGCAGCTGGATAAGGGTTTGAGCTCATAACTAAAATAGAAAGGATGAGCTCGACTGTAAAAAATAAGACGAAGAGTCTCAACTGCCAGAGTAATCTTGGCTTAACACCTAGTGATGATAGACACAGGGGTTGAACTGTAAGTTTTAAACCTACGAAGTAAAGCAATGCATATTTATTCTTAAGCAAAACAGAAATTAATCAATGGCTCATACACAGAATACACAAAGATCTTTACCGGCAACCCTCAACCGGGAAAACCTTTCTTTTTCATTATATTCAATTTCACCATTCGCCATACAATATATACAATGTTTTTAGGTATTCCGTAGATACCAAAACCCTAATCCCTTAGTCCAGGATTAATTTACAAATCAGCTAAAAATAGCAAAATCCGCTAAAAATAGGTGAAGGGATCGTCAGACGTATCTGACGCACCCACACACACACATGCAAAGAATATAACACATACCCAAAATTCTCCCACTTTTTGTTTTCTTTGCATCCAAGGGTCTAGGGGATTATATAGTCAACAATCCAGGGCAGCAATGCCCATTGTTACTCTACACCAAGAGAACTTTTCTGTGCTCACAGACTTTGTCAATGAATCTGCAGCATTCTTCA
>JZKD02S1643358.1:342870-365732 GCA_000966675.3 Picea glauca
TGTCAAGCCATGAAGGAAATTCAACCAATAAGGCCCCTCTGTTCAATGGAACAAACTTTGCTTTCTGGAAAGTTATAATGAGAACCTACATAATGGCTTTAGGTGCAGATGTCTGGGATGTGGGAGATACTGGGTATGTAAAGCCAGTTGTGCTAGCCAATAAGGATGAAAAACTAGAATTTAGATTCAATGCTAAGGCTATGAATGCTATCTTGAGTGGGCTTGCAGAAGCATAATTCGTAAAAGTTATGCACCTAGGAACTGCCAAACAAATGTGGGACAAACTCATTAGCAGTTATGAGGGTAATGAGAAGGTAAAGGATGCAAAGCTTCAAACCTACAGCGGTTCACCCCTGATTTGGGACTAAGCTCCACCCCAGGGTAAGGAATCCTAGGCTAGGCTGACGTTACAGGGAAAACAACACAAAATGACTGGAAGGATTCTTCCTAGGATGCCATCTTATGCCCACTACTCCCAGACTCTCATTCCCCACATGCCTGTTTCGCCCGGGAGTATACACCTTCACAAGCACAGTCCATTGGTGCTACACCTCCCTCTCTGGGTCTGGGCAACAGGTCGGATCGGAAAGTCTCAAAGACCAAAGCTAGTGGTGGACACTCTTTGGAAGAAACCACTTCCTAGCAAACTCTCTTACCTAGAGACAGTTTTTCACAGGCCTGACAACCTGCCTCTTCATAAAACAATCACCTCCCTCACCTAGAGAGAGATTACACATACGATAAGCATGAACTCACACTGGCCAGTAAGCCATGCACAGTCCATCACTGCGTGGCCACAATAGCCAACTGGGAAAACAGACACGGGCTTCCCAAACAGGCTCAACAATCACAAAATAGACTCATAGTTTTGGTTTTGGGATTGCACAAGGTGTGCAGATATCCCACCCACAGGCTCAAACTGTTCAGGCAAGGAATGTATCGGCTTCCTTAGGAATCAACACAGACCTTTTCCCCGGTTTCAGAATTGCATGAGGGTATCTTGCAGAGGTCAGATTAGACTCACGTTCAGACGGTCGACAGTGGAATGGAGGAGGAACCCCCATCACGACTCAATTCATCAGTTTTTAACTGCATGCACTTGATTCAACACTTATCACCCATGAAACTGCATTCGTTCCATCAACATGCGTTCCTCCCCATTTGGAAGTCACTTGTCATTCCAAAAGAACTTAGGATAAAACATATATTTCACATGGTCTTTTTGGAATAATATTAAAATATTATTCCCAAGGACTTAAGCCACTAGGCTGAACACTTATCCCCTCTTCCCACCTTCCAGCCCCTAATCCCTTGCCCACTCTGTGGAATCTTAGTCCCCCATCGCTCATTCATCGTGGTCGGTCTTCAAGCATTAGTGTTTATATTTTTATTAATGTTCTGCATGATTACATATACAAAAGAAGGCTCTTGGCCTTCAACACTTAGTATTTCTGGCCTAACAATCACATAATCCCACGAACTTATATAAACTTGGCTCACCAGCCTATAAAACATAATTACAATTCATTTTAGAAACATGATTTACAATAGGGCTCAACCTTGGGGACATTACAACCTACGCTATTTCCAAACCATTCAGTAAGAAAAAAGGAATATACACTCATCTTCCTACTCTTTATAGGCCCTGGGAATCCATATTAATGGACTACATGTCAGGCCTTCCATTCACCAAGCGGGGAAATGACTGTGTTTTTTCGGTTTTTGATCGTTTTTCCAAGATGGTGATTATAGTCACCTGCAAGAAGAATATCACAGTGTAGGCCACTGCCAAGCTCTAATTTGAACTATTGTGAGTACACTTTTGGATCCCACAAACCATTATCTCAAATAAGGATAGTCGGTTCCTCAACACATTTTTGGTTGAGCCTCTGGTCATTGTTGGAGACCAAGCTCACCAAGTCTATTTCCTTCCACCCCTAGATGGATGGCCAAACTGAGGTCTTCAATTGAATGATCATGCACATCCTTCACATGTACAATTCAAAGAACCCCTACACTTGGGATGAGAGTCTTCCCTATGTTCAACACAACTACAACAAAGCCATGCATATCTCAATCGACCATAACCCCTTTCAGTTGGGGTTGAGATTTCAACCATTGGGTCCCATGGATGTTGCATTACCCCTTGTGGCCACCCAGGCTGACTCGTCCCATGATCAAAATGAATTTGACAAATCTACCCAGTTCATTGAGTATATCCAACACATCCACCAATAGGTTCAAAATATTTTTCTAATGTCCAATGCCAAGTACAATCAGTGCCATGATAAACACCGGGTACCACACAAGTTTTAGGTGGGAGATAAAGTGTGGTTTCACTTGCAAAAATAACACCTTATAGGGCCCCATCAGAATCTTGATCCACTCCTCTATGGACCTTACACCATCACCAAGGATGTGGGTGAAAATTCTTTTCATCTCAACCTTCCCCCCTTCCTTGGCTTGCACTTAGTGTTTAATGTGGACCTCCTTCGTCCATACATTCCACCATTATTAGACACCTCAGAGGTAGCAGAACAATTGACACCAACAAACCTGAATCATGATTGCATGGAACAAGAATACACTGATCAGATTGTGGACACATAGGTCAAGGGCACTCGCCAACATAAGTTTCATCTTTATCGTGTTTTCAAGATAAGGCAGCTCCAGCACCAAGGAAAGTGGCTCACCCGAGGCCAAATTCAGTAGAAGTTTCCTCATATAATGGGGGAAATCAATGCAATGGATACCATTTATTCCTAGGGAGGGAGGATTGATCCAGGTGGATATCGGTGGCCACCCACCTCTTCCAGCTGGCTCACATACAACTTTCATCTTAGCAGTTGCAATTTTCATCTTGGCAGTTTTTTTTCTAGATTTTCGAGTCCCAAACTTCTGAGGCTATTTTGAGGCCCTAAGCAATTATTTTTTAGAATTATGGGAGGCCAACGGTTTAAAAATACAATCTCTAGCCCTTTATGGAAGTTTTACTTCTCAGATAGACCTTTCTGACGATTTATCGAACACCTCAAACGAAGATCGCATGCAAAATTTACGACCCTGGAAATTTGATGTACCAACTTACCCCAACTGGGCCCACATGACTTTTGGCACTTCATCTCCTAGGGTGATGCAAGAGAATCTCCATCATAACCAAAGGAGGCCAAGTGAGGACAGCTCAAGGCCAACATGCACATTTAAATTTGGTTTTCATCCCAAGGAGGGCGGATCATCTTAAATTTTTGAAATATTGTAATTAAAGATCTTTTAAATGTTTTGGAGGCTTGAGCCATTGTATAAGATCTCCAGAGATTGTAATCACCTTAATTTTCTATAGGATTGTACATATTTTGAGCTCAGCTCGTATCTAGTTGTAAATTCTCATTCATTGTAATAGGCCTCAGTAGATTAATGCTTTAATTGTGATAGGATAACACTAAGGTAGTCTAGAGGGAAGGATCGAGAAGCTCCTCGTGTATAAATATATGTAAATTATGCCTAAATGAGGATGGTGAATGTAAATGTAAGAAGGCTATTGTAGCTTATTTTTGCTACTGGTTATTATAGAGAGCTGCAGAGAACTATATGAGTGCATGTACATAATTTGTTGAATGAATACAAGAAGAAAAGGTTTGATTCCAAATGCATGGTGTTACTTATTTATGAGTTTATGGAGTGAATGTCATGTTCTCTATTTTATTTGTTTTATGTGATTGAGAATGAATTTCATAGTTAGAGGTGTGAACTTTTAATGTTATATAAGTTTCAATGGTTTCTCTTCTGAGAGATCTGGTGCAAGGAGTGCACAATGCCTGCAAGGTGTTAGAAGGCCAAGTCAAGTATGAATTAGAAGCTCAGGAGAGGTTACATGAAACTTTGCAGAGACAAGTGGAAGAAGTTCACAGTCGCCCCAGAGGGAGCAAAGTATGAGAACAAAACCCGTGCAATGCATGCATTGGGAAAACACTTAGTTAAGTGTTGGGAGGTCTAAGTCAGTGAATGGAAGGAGTGCGTGAAAATCCTTCAATACCTTTCAAAGTCTTGGAGAAAATGAGTGCAAGGAGTGCATAGGAGTGAATTAGAAAAGTTTCTAAGTCTAAAACCTTTTGAATTTTAGAGGATCACGTAGAATGCCTCTGAGGTTCGAAACACCTCGTATGGTTAAAGATCAGGAGGATTAATAGAAAAAATATTCAACGAGGGAGGCTCTATCTTCATTTTGAAGGTTGAATAGTTAATACCTGTTCGAGAGGAGTTGGTATCCCTTGTGACCACCAAATATTGAGAAGTAGTGTGGGGTTTAAACTTTTTAAGCCTTAATACTTCATGAGTCTGGAAGAAATTGTGTGTTGGGTACAAAGGATATGGAACTCCCAGAGTTATGATGTTTAGATTCAATTTGGACCATTGATAAAAGGTGTACATGTGTTAGAATAATAGGTGGGGTATGGAAGTCAAGCTCTCTAGAGGAACAAAGAAACTGTTGAAAAATTTCACAGGAGTCTGGAGTCCCGAATCGCGGAGTTAATCCTAGTAATCCATAGACGGGGGATACAAGGAATATGGGTATAAATTTTTGTGTGTCAATAGCTCCTGAAGGTCGAAGTTAGTCTTGGTCATTGATCAACAAAGGCACAAGTGGAGGGCATATTTTTTCTTCGCCAGTTCGGTGCTCTAGAGGATAGAGCATGTTAGGCATCCAGAACTCTGGGAGCCTGTAGTCTCGAAGTGGATCGTGACCATTGGCTGACAGAGAAGAATGGTCCATTGATCTGTGGTCTATGAGTATTCGTCGATCAGGCACTACGACATATTTGTGGAGAACTACATCCAAAATCCCCGAAGCCCGGAGCTGGAAAGTGAATACAAGCCATTGATCTATGGATTAATAGGAGTTTTCTAATCAAATACTGGTACAATGAGAAACAACAACAATACTTCCTACTCTACTATGATTAGCTTTATAATGAATCTATGAAAGAAACAAGTTCATATACACAAACTTTAAAGGAAACATGCCAAGCATGAATTTATATTAATGAGGAAAAAGTGTTGCTTATAGCCATGGATGTAGTGCAACAGCTTCACCAAGTTCCCTTTGTCCAGAACGTTGCTCAAATAATCCACACACAGAATTTTGATTCTTCAATGATATCTCCCTTATGAGATCATAAGTTAGATGCTTTACAATTTCTCCCCCAATACCACTTATGAGATCATAAGTTTGGTATCTCTTAATCTCTATCCTCCTATTTTCACCATGAGAAGGAATCCTTATATAAGCTTGGAGAGGCCCAACCACTTGAGAGATATTTGGGATAAGTTGAGGATTCTTCTCCTTTAGTTGAGGATCTTCCCTAATATCATTCCTTGACCTCAGATTCAAATCCAACTACCTTCAGAGATTGAGGGGATTCTTCCCTGATTTATCTTAACAAGCCAAAAATTCGCTCAGAAAGGGAAATGCTCCCCCAAAACAGTGCAAATAGTGCTTGGAATGCTCCCCCAAAGGAGGATAGGGAGCACTAGCACTCCCTAACAGTGGGTAGGGGAGCACTACCCTTCAAAAAATGATTTTTGGGTGGTTTTCTTCATGGAAAATGATTTGTACTCCTCATCAGATGATTTGTCCTTCTTAAACCAGTATTTGAAGGTGTCTTAAGTGTCCTTTTGATGTCATTAGAGACATGACATAGGAAATATGGAAGTATGATTTTTACGACACTTGTGACACTTGCGACACTGTAACATTTATGACACTTGTAATGACGACACTTGCGACACTATTGAAGTGAGTAATTTTGATGTGTAACAGATTTCCCCCCAAAGTGAGAAGTTATAAGACGGGAACTGATGACTGAAGTACTTTTTAGACTTTTTCAAGAAAGGGTACAGAAGCAAAGAACTTGATAGAAGCTGCACATGACCATCCAACAAATATTATGACATGTTTCAAACCCAAGGCATGCATACCTATGCTTGGGTGATAAAGACTTCCAAGGTATGGCCACCATAAAATACACTACGGATCCATAATTATATTGATAAAAGGTATAGCCACTGAAGATACAATGTGGATCTATACTCCTATGACCTGAACTGATCGTAGCCACGAAGAATACACAGTGGATCTACGAGATGACAAGACATAGACATGACCAATACAAAGTGGATCTATGTAACAATATATGTGTCATAGTTCAAAAGAAAACTCCTCTGCAACCTGGGCAAAGTATATATCAGAGTGGTGACTCAACCCAGGGTCTTCTTACCGATCTTGATGTAGTACGAATCTAACCATGTGAATATATGTCCTGATGTCAAACATGGCATAAACCACTTGATTACTAGTCAATGAGGTAAACCGTTAACAAGTGCGAGGGAGATCAACATTGATGTCAATGATTCCCAAGGTAATATAGTACATTACAACAAATTTGAATGGATGAGCTGAAGTCAAACATTCGTGGAATCATCTGATTAGAGGTCAATGATGTAAACCCATTGTCAAAAGCGAGGAGGCCTGTCATTGAGGCATGCAGGTCCCAAGGTACTAACTGGTTTCTAAATATAGTTCCCGGATAATGTGTTGAGGTCGACAGGAATATACTCATCATAGGAGGGCCTTTATGTATCCCCCATCAATGACACGAAACTGGCACAAAGATGTAAATTGGTAGATCAAATGAATATGGACTGACACAGGTATTGAAACAAGATATTTGTGATGGTTGAATCTCGAGGAAGATACTTCCCTTGAACACTGAGGCACAACAACAGAAACATCAAATGGACCAAAACATGATGATGTAGTGGACAATGTGACTTTCATCGGGTGACCCAAAGGAGTAAGAAAACTTAGAGGATTGGTTCAGTAGAGGTTTAGCGGATTGAAATGCATGCAAAGACAAAGTGTCGTGTTCAAGGGCAACCATAAGAGTTACTGGTATTGTTCTCAAAAAATTATTGGCTTGCTTCCTTCAATTTTTCCTCCATCTAGATAGATGAGTACCTCTTTTTAATTTAACGAGCTCAAGGAGGGTAACACATGCTTGATATAACTCACCTTCGGTAAGTCCCTCTTCCTTTGTTTAATGAATTGGAAGAAGTAAGGGTTCGGTCCTATATGGGCCCTTCAATGTGTATTTGTTTAAGGAGTCTAGAGAAGGTAAAATCAGTGGTTTTTCATATTTAAAGAGTCTGAAAGCAGCTTAAAGACGAATCCAATGTTGTCCTTTTTCATAATGTTAATCTTGCGAGGCCGAAAAAGGGACAAATTATCACTCAAAAGATGCCCTTTCAAACCTTTTAATGAGTGGGAAAAGAAGCAAGATCACTCGACAATATTTTCATGTTTAGAGAGTCTGAAAAGAGCTTAAAGGGGACTCCCAAGGGTTTCTTTTTCATATAACCTTTATGATTCTGAAAAAGTGATAAAAGTCTACTCGGTTACATTCTCATGTATTTACGAGCGCAAGAAAGAAAAAATACTAAGATTAGTACTCTGCCCCCAGCTTGAAAGGATAGTGTCTTAACTCTAGAATGATCATCAAAGGCTGGAGACATGCCCCCCCAAGCTTCAATTCATTCACTGACTGTGAGGTTGTCACCAATTTCTATACTAGATAGAGAAAAAGGATTTAGGTGGATGAAAACAAGGTTAAAAAATGAGAGCTAACGAAAGACTCGACTTGACATCTACGAGATCTGGTGAAAGACTCGACCTAACAGTAGAGGTGATTGTTTCATTTTTTAATTAGCTTGACACAATAAAAGAACTATGCTCAGGGCTTTGGGTTCAATCTCCATATTTTTGTTTCATTTTTTAACGAGATTTCTACATAAAAGAAAAACTATGCTCATAACCTCTACTTCATTTTTTAACGAGCTTTCTACAGAGAGGAAGTTTATGCTCGTAACGTCTGTTTGATCATGGCTTCCAAGAGTATGACGCTCTATAAGGATACAATGTCAAGGGACAAAAATCGGTCATGGATTCCAAGAGATCTTCACTGGATGGAAGAAGAATGCTCCGGAAGGAACACGTGTCAAGGGTCTCACCGGGGGTAAGGAGATCATGCTCCAATATCCCTACCGAAGAGATCACCATGTCAACTACCAGATCTAAGTCATCAGAAGTTGAATTAATGGGAGACAACGCCACATAATTGACCTGTGGAAGAGGTGATACCGACTACATATAAGGCTCGTTTAGGGAGATCATTGGGTTGGTGGTCAAGTCAGGGCCAACAAACGAAAGTTGATCAATAGTCACCATTCTTCCATCGTGCGGGAAATATATCACACGGAAAAAAGTGGACACAATAGCTTTCATGGCATAGAAATAATCTCACCCAAGGAGTAAATCGAAATCCAAGGGGTCCTGGACTACCATAACATCAATAAAGATAGTTTTCCCTCCCAAAGTTATAGGAAAATGAGGAAGGATCCCTAAAGGGTGACTAGTTCTTTTTTTAAAAGAGAACAGAGTCTGAGTAATTGACACAAGCTAAGGATAACCCAAAGATTTCCAAGCAATAAAGGACAAAATACTAACAGACAAACCTTCATCTATCAGTGCATGAGGAATGTCCTGACCACAAAATTTTACTGTAATCTTGAAAGGCATGTGAGAGGGAAGACATGGTCCAGTTAGCACACCCCAATAAAAAAGGATGGCCTCATTACTTGAAATGGTTTTCAAAGGAGAAGGAGGAATGCCCCCTAGCACAATAGATCCTATTTCAAAAATAAAAGCGTGGGCATAATCGGGTTTACTCTCTAGCGGGAGAGTAGGATTGATCGATGATGGGATCAAATCGACCACCTTGGCACTCTTCAAAGGAAGAGTGGGATTGATCGATGATGTAACCAGAGAAACCACTTTGGCACTCGTCAGAGGAAGAGTGGGATTGACCAATGATGTAATCGTAGAAACCACTTTGGCACACATCAAAGGAGGAGTGGGATTGATCGATGAAGTCACCAGAGTAACCAATTTGGCACTCGTCATAGGAGGAGTGGGATCGATTGATGGTGGAATCAGATTGACCACTTTGGAACCCTTCAGATGAAGGTTGGGACTGACCGAGGAAGGAACTGGATCAATCACTTTAGGTTCACTCTGTAGATGAAGAGTGGGGTTGACCGATGATGGAACTATATCAACTACTTTGGTCAATGGTTCAATCGAGGATGAAACTAGATTGGCCACCGAATCAACTGGATTGACCGGAGATGGAACCAAATTGACCATTCTATCAACTAACAATGGGTCGGGGGAAATCTTACGATAAACAGTTGGAAGTTGAAGCTTTTCCAAAAGAGAAGAAACCTCGTCCATACGAGGACAATGGTGAGAATAATTATCACCTTCGCATATTTGACAGTTGTCTTCTTCTTACCAACCTTAACATCACTAGTTGACGAGGTATCACCAACATGACTAGTAGGGGCCGATGATGTGGAGGACCACACTTTTAAAACCTTGGGAATACCAGGGAAATCTCTCAGAAAGTGGTCACCCTTACAAAGACTGCAAAGGAAACTGGGTTTCATATTCTTCATTTTAATCTTGTTGACCTCATCAACACTCCCAATACTATTAATAGTAGTTGTTGTTTGGATCCAACAATTGATGTAGTTGGAGGTTTGGTCCCTTTTTGGTTCTTATTATTCTCTTTCCATTTCTTCTTCTTATTATCAGCCTGGCTACTTGCTTTAGAGATTTCAATAGGTGAAGAAGGAGAAATGGAAGGAGACCTAACGGACAAAGAAGGTGAAAGGTCGACATGGGGTTTATGTGTGGGCAGTGTGCTTACATGTGAAGCACTTGCATTCAAGATGACTAGAGTGGAAAAAAACCATGCCGGTAACCGAATTGTGAGACCTAGAAGTCTCGAAGTAGCGATGTAAGGAGGACCAATGTTTCCGTAAGAAGGAAAAACAAAGGGTTCCCCTGGCAAAGGGGTTCCTTCATTGGTCATCCTGGGAACTGACGCCATAAAAATAAAGCTCCAACCTAGATTCTTCTAGGAAGAACAAGCAACACATGCTAAAAATATAGTGAGGAAGCAAGCAAACAAAACCTTCTCACAATGAGCACACTAGTTGGTGATGAAATCCAAAGTCGCGGGAACATAGTAAGAAGGGGATGAGATAGAGCAGGTGGAAAAGTTACATTGATGACCTACTTAATGGACTTACACCCTGGTGCAAGATCCCACACATAATCGTGGGTATACCCTCCAAGGATCCTGAGTGAGTGTAGCCAAGGTCAATTCCAAGTACCGTGAAGACTTTCCCCTCCATATTCACCTCGTGTAAAGACCTTAAAGAGATAGGCCATGAAGGTTACCAACTACAATAGTGATGCCTGGGGAAACAATCGACAGTTTGATCCACGCGCAAGGGCAGAGTATCTAGCCCAAAATCAACTTGAAAGGCTTCCACTCATCATTGTAGATATACCTTCAAGAAACCCCAATAATACATGCAATATCTACACCAAGACCAACAAAGCAAGGTGAGTAACTCTGCTAGTCTCAATGTGACCTCAAGTTTGACCCTTGTGTGAGAAGGGCTTCCCAGGAAAAATGTAGCAATTGGATTTCATCACTCCCTAACACAAGATCCTATGTTTGTTTGCATCTTTGGAAAGTTATCTTTCACACCTATTCCAAATCCCTACAACTAATCTAATGTAGGATTTCTACCAGAAAATGTAAAAATGTCTAATCAATTTTAGTTTAGCGCTTGATTTTTAAAGCTATTGTTACTCGAAAGGAAAATGGCATGGAGAATATGGTGTTTTGACCGACTCGATATTTATGGAAAGAGATGAAGATGAAATCTTTTCATTTCGATGAAATCTATGCCATGAGAAGGAGAAAACATTCATCATTACATATGCACAATGTCCCAAAAGAAAAACCAAAAACATGCAATTTCGCTACTTCAAATGCAAGCTAGTTTCATGACCCAAAAGAAAGAATGCATTCAAAACAATGAGAATTGAAAGAAAAAAAGTAGAAGATTTTTCTAAAAAGAACTCAGTCAAGGATCCTAAAACCAACAAGAATCCAAGGAGTACAATAAAATGCAGAGAAGAATCCAAGAAATGATAGGGAGAAAGAGAAACCACTCAAAACTGTCTCGACAAAAACCAACTAGAAAAGGAAATTTTACGTTTCTGAAAGAGGTTTCAAGCTCCAATAAAGACAAAATAGAGTGGAAAGCATCATAAATCATCAAGAACCAATCCTAACAACTTCACAAACCAACCATAGACTCTGGGTAAAGAGTACTACAAAACAGGCTGCAAAAACTGAGCAAAAGAAGACAATTTCACTCAAAAAGAGACCATCTCTCCCTCACAATGGTGCACAGAGTGTTGCCAGCACTCCCTAAATCACTTTAGGGGAGTGATAGCACCTTGATATGGCCGACATGGGGGCATTGGTTCTCCCATAAACTCATAAAATAGCCAAAAAAACATGCAAAAACTCACCTAGAATGCTTGAAAATTAGGGAAATTACAGGTGAAGGTAGGAGAAGGTGAATGGATGATGAAAATACAAGGATTTCTTGGGAAAAAGGCTTCAAATATAAAAAGAAAAAGTAAAAAATACCTTTGAATATTCTTACAAAAAAATTTCACTCAGTCACATAAATGAGAAGAAAACGACAAATTGACTCTAAATCGTCAAAGACAAAGAGTTATTCGAAGTAAGGACGAAAAAGATGTCACAAAACCAAACAAAGCATCATGAATTCTCATATATCAAGGTGTTGGGGACCCAAACAAGGATACACTGAGGTTGGAAGAACTCTAATCAAGTGCAAACAGGAAAAAATGGATTTAGAGACTAAACTCTTGCAAGATCTTTAACAAAAAGAGGGCAGCGCTCTGGTGTAAGGGGAACTAGAGCGTTCCAACGCTCTATGTAAAGCCAACAGGGTGCACCAGTGCTCTGATAGCAAGGGCAGGGGAGCACTAGGCTTCAAAAAGTTCAGAAAAATACCCAAAAATCCAAACATTTAAGCAAGTTCAGAAATCCAAAGTGTATGGGATGAAGTGAAGGGTCAATCAAAAAATATAAGAATCAAGGACATAGTATGAATAAGATCAAAATGAGAAAAGGCAATCAAGATCTAGGAAGGAAAAAATTCAAAGGTCCCTCCCCAGTGGAGTGGCCAATTTATGTTACAGGAGAATCCCCCTATGGACAAGTGGATTCCCTCTTGGATGCTAGATCCCTAACTCCAATATAGAAAGTGCTATTATTGACACTGACATTCCTTTATCATAAAGATAAACTATCAAAGAAGAAGAGGAAGAAAAGGAAAGGACCTTTTTACTGACGTTTTTCCTTTTTTGCTCCAGGATGATCTTGATCTGCAACTTCAGTTGAAGGTCCTGTGGTACAATGAGAAACAACAATAATACTTCCTGCTCTAATATGATTAGATTTATAATGAATCTATGAAAGAAACAAGTTCATATACACAAACTTTAAAGCAAACAAACCAAGCATGAATTTATATTAATGAGGACAAAGTGTTGCTTACAGCCATGGATGTAGTGCAGAAACTTCACCAAGCTCCATTTGTCCAGACCCTTGCTCAAATAATCCACACACAGAATGTTGATGCTTCAACAATATCTCCCTTATGAGATCATAAGTTATATGCTTTACAATCTCTCCCCCAATACCACTTATGAGATCATAAGTTTGGTATCTCTTAATCTCTATCCTCCTATTTTCACCATGAGAAGGCCTCCTTATATAATATTGGAGAGGCCCAACCACTTGAGAGATATTTGGGATAAGTTGAGGATTCTTCTCCTTCAGTGTAGTATCTTCCCTAAGATCATGCCTTGACCTTAGATTCAAATGCAACTACCTTCATAGATTGAGGGGATTCTTCCCTGATTTATCTAAACAAGCCAAAAAATCGCTCAGAAAGGGAAGATCTCCCCCAAAAGGGTGCACAGAGTGCTTGGAATTCTCCCCCAAAGGAGGCTAGGGAGTGCTAGCACTCCCTAACAGTGGGTAAGGGAGTGCTCCCCTTCAAAAAATGATTTTTGGGTAGTTTTCTTCATGGAAAATGATTTGTACTCCTCACAAGATAACTTCTCCTTCTTAAACCAGTATTTGAAGGTGTCTTAAGTGTCCTTATGATGTCGTTAGAGACAAGACATAGACAATATGGCAGTATGATGTTTACGACACTTGGGAAACTGCAACATTTACGACACTTGTAATGACGACACTTGAGACACTATTGAAGTGAGTAATTTTGATGTGTAACAGCAGGATAAAAGGACATATAACTCTATGGTGGGAAGAACTGCAAGCTAACAAAAGGTGCAAAGGTAAGAACAAAATTAAGAATTGGGATAGAATGGTAGCTAAGTTAAAATCTAAATTCATACCTAAAGATTGTCAGATAAATTTGTTTAGGAGATTGCAAAACCTAAGATAGAAAGGATTGTTAGTGAAGGAGTACACTGAAGGGTTTTACAGGTTGAACATCAGAACAGGACATAGGAAAAATGATGAAGAAAAATTTACTAGGTATATCAATGGCCTAATATATTAAATTCAGGATGAAATCAACATGATGACAATGAGGATTGTAGAAGACGCTTATAAGAAGGCACTAAAAGTGGAGGAAAAGTTGGCCAGAAAGAAAAGCTAGTGAAATAGAGGAAATAATCGAAACATAGGCAAATGAATTTCTCAAGAGAAGTTCCAGAAACCCAGAGCTGAAGCTAGAAAGTATCACAACCAGACAGAAATAGGATGAAGTTCCATAGGGGGAAAATATGGTGGAAGAAACTTTTTTTCTCGAGAAAGAGGAAGAGGTAGAGGAGGAGAAGTGAGATGCTATTCTTGTGGAAAGATAGGGCATATGTCTTGGGAATGTCCTGAGAGGAAGGAAGATGGAGGAGGAGAAGCTCACATTTTCGAAGAACATAAGAGGAATGTGGAGGCAGAAACAACATAAGATGGGAGATCACTCATGATGAGGAAGGTTCTATTGAAACCAGAGAAAGAGGCAAAGGAGCCAATCTAGATGAACAATTTGTTCAGAACTACTTGCAAGACCAATGACATAGTATGCAAAGTAATCATAGACAGTGGGAGTACTAATAATATGGTATCCATAGAAATGGTGGAGAATATGGAGTTGGAGACAACTACACATCCAAACCCATACAAGGTATCATGGTTGTAGAAAGGACACCAAGTCATGTTAAGTCGACAATGCAAAGTTGAATTTAAGACAGGTGGCTATAGAGATGATATTCTATGTGATGTCATACCTATGGATGTTTTCCATGTTTTGTTGGAAAAACCATGGCAATATGACAAAAATGTCATACATAATGGAAGGGAAAATACTTACACCCTTGAGAAGAATCATTGTAAGCATATGTTACTTCCCATAGAAGATAAAGGAGTGAAGGAAGAAGCTAGTTCTATCATACTTCTCAGAGTGGAAAGGAACTCTTGAACAAATTCAAGAAGGAGAAAGAAATGCAGTTTGTTGTGGTAAGAAAACCTAGAGTCATCCTTACAAGAACTTCCATGGATGATATGCCTATAGAAATTCAAGAGTTCTTGGATAATTTTGTTGACATAGTGGTGGATGAGTTACCTCTCTCTTTACCACCCATAAAGAGTATCAGCCATCATATTGACCTTATTCTAGGAGAAAGTCTTCCAAATAAAAAAACATATAGGTTGACACCTCAAGAAAATGAAGAGGTCAAGAATCAAGTCCAAGAGTTGTTGGATAAGGGTTTGGTCAGGGAAAGTTTGAGTCCATGCATAGTTCCAACTGTGTTAAGTCCAAAGAAATATGGAGGATGGATAATGTGCATAGATTCAAGAGCTATCAACAATATAACCATCAGGTATAAATTCATTTTACCAAGAATGGATGATTTGATGGATTTCTTGAGTGGAACAAATTATTTTTCCAAGATAGACTTGAAAAGTGGTTATCATCAGATAAGAATGAGAGAAGAAGATGAATGTAAGAAAACATTCAAGACAAATGAAGGATTGTATGAGTGGATTGTTATGCCATTTGTCTTAACAAATTCCCCGAGTACATTCATGAGATTGATGAATGAAGTACTCAAATATTTCATTGGTAAGTTTGTTATTGTGTATTTGGATGATATTTTAGTTTTCAGTAAGACTGAAGAAGAACATCTCAGGCACTTGAGGATGGTGTTGAGGATTTTGCAGCAAGTGAAGTTGTTGATAAATTTGAAAAAGTGTTCTTTCATGAAAAAATAACTCATATACTTGGGTTTCATGATCTCTTCAAATGGGTTGAACATGGATCCAGAGAAGGTGAGGGAAATCAAATAATGGCCTTCTCCAAGGAGTTTGTTTGTGGTAAGAATTTTTCATGGGTTAGCTAGTTTTTATAGGAAATTCATCAGTAATTTCAGTGGCATTTGTGCACCGATATTAGACATTGTAAAGAAGAATAAAAGATCATTTAATTGGACATAATAAGCTAAAAAAATATTCAAAGTATTGAAAGAGAAAATCACAGAACAACCGATTCTAGTTCTACCAGATTTTAAGAACACATTTTAGGTGAGGTGTGATGCAAGTGGAGTAGCTATTGGCGTAGTCTTAAGCCAAGAAAATAGGCATGTTGCATATTTCAATGAGAAGCTGAATGACACTAAGAGGAAGTATTCAATGTATGACAAGGAGTTTTATGATGTAATACAAGCTTTGAAAAAATGGAGGCATTACCTTATTCCGAAGAAGTTTTTCTTGTAAAATGACAATCAGGATTTACAGTTCATAACCAGATAGGAGAATTTGAACCAGAGACATGCTAAATGGGTAGAATTCATGCATAATTTTACTTTTGTTATTAAGAACATTAGTGGTAGTGCTAACAAAGTTGTTGATGCTTTGAGAAGGAGATGTCTGATTATGCAGGAATTTCAAGTGGATACCTTAGGGTTTGAACACCTTAAGGGGGTGTATCATGAATATCTAGATTTCAAAGAATATTATGAAGCATGTGAAAACCCTTTTCTAAGGGAAAAAAGTTTGTGGATGGATTATTTGATCCAAGATGGACTGTTGTTCAAAGGGTGTCAATTTTGTATTCCGAAATTCTCAATGAGAGACAATTTGTTGAAAGAAAAACATAGTGGAGGATTAGTTGGACACTTAGGCCATGATAAAACTTATGCACAACTAAGTTCTTTGTACCATTGGCCAAGTATGAGGTCTAATGTAGATAAATTTGTGGACAGAAGGAAAAAAGGAAAACACTAGTCTATATCAGCCATTGCCTATTCTAGACAGATTGTGGGATGACATAAATATGGATTTTGTGTTGGGATTAACAAGAACCCAGAGGGGAAGTGATTCCATATTTGTAGTGGTTGGCAAGTTCTCAAAGATGGAAAATTTTATACCATGCTAGAAAACCAGTGATGCTACTTACATAGCCAATTTATTTTTCAAGCAGATTGTGAGATTACATGGCTTTCCCAGAAGCATAGTCTCAGATAGAGATACCAAATTCATGGGACACTTTTGGAGAACTTTGTGGAAGAAAATGGGGAAAAACTTTTCCTTCAGTTCAACATATCACCCTCAGAAAGACGGACATAATGAGGTAGTAAACAAAAGTTTAGAAAATTTTCCGAGGAGTTTGGTCACTGAACACCACAGTTAGTGGGATAAAATTCTACCCCAGGTAGAGTTTTCTTATAATGATTCACCAAACAAAATAACTGGGAAGAGTCCATTTCAGATAGAGTATGGAATGCATCTGAGTGAAATTTGAGAGTTGATGAATTTGGGACATGATGAGTTCTGAAGTGCAGGAGCAGAAGACCTCATTGTAGAGATGTACAATTTAGATGATCAGATAAAAGGGAAGTTATAAGATAGCAGTCAGGAATACAAAAACCAAAATGATAAAGGAGAAGATAGGTTAATTTTTAGGTTGGAGATCAATTCCTAGTGCATCTGAGGAAGGAAAGTTTTCCAAGAGGAACATGAAACAAATTGAAGATGAAAAATATAGGACCGTGAAAAATTCTCTGAAAACTTGCTACCAACACTTATGAGATTGATCTGCCAGAATATGTGGGAATATCACCAATATTCAATGTCATAGACCTATACCCTTAAAAGATGGATGATACATGAGAATCAAATGATCAAAATGATATCCAGTGGGAGAAGTAGATTCCCATAGCAGAGAAGCCACAAATGGAGAGAATTCTAGATCAAAGGATTGGCAAGAAGACCAAGAGGAAGACTTATTTTGAGTTCCTGGTGAAGTGGAAATACCACCCAGCAAAAGATTCCAGTTGGGTAACTGAACCTGACACTCAGAGACATGGAAATACAATACAAGAGCTCATGGAAAAGAGTCTGTGAATATTTTTTCCAGAGGATTATGATGTAGGAGCATCACCATCAACACCAAAGGAGGTCAAGTGGAGGACAACTCAGTGCCAACACGCACATTTAAAGTTGGTTTTGATCCCAAGGAGGGCTCATCATCTTAAATTTTTGAAATATTTTAATTAAATATCTTTTAAGTGTTTTGGAGGCTTGAGCCATTGTATAAGATCGCCAGAGATTGTAATCGCCTTAATTGTCTATAGGATTGTACAAGTTTCGAGCTCAACTCTTATCTAGTTGTAAATGATCATTCATTGTAATAGGCCTCAGTAGATGAATGTTTTAATTGTGATAGGATATCACTAAGGTAATCTGGAGGGAAGGTTCGAGAAGCTCCTCATGTATAAATATATGTAAACTATGCCCAGATGAGGCTGTTGAATGTAAATGTAAGAAGGTTGTTGTAGCTTATTGTTTCTACTAGTTATTATAGAGAGATGTAGAGAAATGTATGATTCCATGTACATACTTTTTTAAATGAATGCACAAGAAGAAAAGGTTTGATTCCAAATGCATGGTGTTACTTATTTTTGAGTTTATGGACTGAATGTCATGTTCTCTATTTTATTTGTTTTATGTGCTTGAGAATGCATTTTATAGTTAGAGGTGTGAACTTTTAATGTTACATAAGTTTCAATTGTTTCTCTTCTGAGAGATATGGTGCAAGGATTTTGAAGTTCCCACAAGGTGTGCAAAGGTCGAGTCAAGTCTGAATTAGAAGCTCAGGAGAGGTAACGTGAAACTTTGCAGAGACAAGTGAAAGGAGTGCACAGTCGCACAGAGGGAGAAAAGTTTGTTAACAAAACCCATGCAAGGAGTGCATTGGGCCAACACTTAGTTAGGGGTTCGAAGGTCTAAGTCAGTGAATGCAAGGTGTGCGTGAAAAGCCTTCAAGACCTTTCAAAGTCTTGGAGAAAACGAGTGCAAGGAGTGCACATGAGCAACTTAGAAAATTTTGTAAGTCTAAAACCTTTTGAATTTCAAAGGATTGTGTAGAAGGCATATGAGGTTCGAGACACCTTGTGTGGTTAAATCTCAGGAGGATTAGCGACGAAAATATTCAAGGAGGGAGTCTCTATCTTCATTTTAAAGGTTGAAAGGTCAAGATATGTTCGAGAGGAGTCGGGATCCCTCGTGACCGCCAGATCTAGAGAAGTAGTGTGGGGTTTAAACTTTTTAAGACTTAAGACTTAGTGAGTTCGAAAGAAATTGTTTGTTGGTCACAAAGGAAACAAAACTCCCGGAGTTTTGAAGTCTGGAGTCAATCTAGGTTGTTGATCAAAGGTGGACACATGTCAGCAAAATAGGTGGGGTCCGAAAGTCAATATCTCTGGAGGAACATAGACACTGCTGAAATTTTTTACCAGTGTCTAGAGTCTTGAATCATAGAGTTAATCCTATCCATCCATAGACGGGGGACACGTGATGTCAGATTGTGAAGTCCAGAGATTGAGCACTCTAGAGGAATCAGGGTATAACTTGTTGTGTATCAAGAACTCCCAAAGGTCGTAGTTAGTCTTGGTCATTGATCAACAAAGGGACAAGTGGAGGGAAGATCTTGTCTTCACCAGTTCGATGCTCCGGAGGATAGAGCGTGTTAGGCATCCAGAAATCCCGAAGCATGGAGTCCAGGAGTGGATCATGGTTGTTGGATGATGGAGAAGCGTGTTCAGTTGATCTGTGGTCTGTGAGTATTCGTTAGTCCAACACTCTGTCATATTTGTGGAGAACTGCTTCGAAAAGCCTCGAATCCTGTAGCTGCGAAGTGAACACAAGTCATTGATTTGTGGATTAACTGGAGCTGTCTGATATGATTCAGAATTCGACTCTCGAGAAGCATATACTTTTGGAGCGGGAAGAACCACCGAAGCCCAAAATCCTAAATTATTTCTAGTTGTAGATTTCAATGGGCATTGTGAACCATTGATCCGTGTAGTTGTTCTACACTTCGTCAATTTGGTGTTCGGGAGGAACGCGGTGTAATTTTTTTGAGACTCTCAAAGAGTGGGAGCTCTGAAGTACTAAATTCATCAGAGTGTGGAGAATTAGCCCATGTTTTAAGCCCAGGGTCACATGAGTTTCACCCTTGATCTTTCAAATCCCTTTGTAAGGTAATTTAGGGCCGAAAAAGAGGGAATAATCCGGTGGAAGTGAATTTGAAGGTTTAGCAAGATCCTATGAGATGATCGACCTCTCGAATTCGATCAATCCTAGATCAGGAGGTCGAGTGGGCCCCAGGAGGAGGTGGGGGTCTGCATCATAGGGTTAGGTTTTTGGATGTCTAGTTTTTTGGCATTCATGCTTCATGTAAAAAGGATTTTGGAGCCTCATTGTACTCATCTTCTTGTGAATAAGCGTAGCCATCAAATATCTTCCCATAGATAACTTACCACCATTCTAGCAAGCTTGTTTTCAGTCTTCATTTTACAATTTTCAACATATTTCTTATTTAATAGAAGTCAAGTTTTACTGTATCTTTGTTATTGTTCATTGTGTCACTATGTCAAGATTATAAATATGTGGTTTCATTTCGTTCTTCTCATAAATCTAGATCATGGGATCTATAAACTCTCTTATGGGAAAGAGGGCTCACAACTCTAGCTAACATAGGTGTGCAGGGAGATCGAGATAGATGGATTCAGAACTAGATTTCGTTACAGGACTTAGGTTTTCACGGAGACTTGGCGGTAGAATGGAGACCATATATCCGACTTCTATCTCATAATATACTATATATACATGATACTGAGGACAAATTACTATATTCATGGAACAAACCTCTATGTTCTCAAACAACAAAGTTGGGTTATGATGCTCTTTCTCTTGGGTTTTTTACATGTGACAACAAATGGTGGTGGTCATTGGTTTGGAAATGGAAATCCCCCCTAAAGATGTGTATATTCATGTGGTTGGTGTTGGAAAACCAAATTTTCACTTGGGACAATTGTCAAAAGTGTGGTTGGTAAGGTTTGAATAGGTGTATACTTTGTAAGGTTGAAGAGGAGTCAGTAGACCGCATTCTAGTTTCATGCTCTTTTGCAGTGCTAGTTTGGAAAGAGGTTCTTCAATATTTGAATTGTCCTAGAACATGGAAGCAATCATCATTGGAGTAGTGTCTCAGGGCCTGGATCATAAACCCATCTATCAAAAACTTCAAGGATATCCCTTGCTATGTCATATGAGGTATTTGGTTGAATAGGAATCATGTTATATTTTAAGACATGGGATGTTTCCCCTTATTAGTAGCTCAGAAAGTTTGAGGTACCTTTAGATAAAAGAATAAGGAGGTTCCTAGAAAGGTTGCCAAGACTCTTAGAGCTCGCCATGGAGGATCAGGTAGTTGTGGAGCTAGAATTGTTTTATACCTTACTTCCGATCACTTTTTCCATTTAAAATTTGGAGCTAGGCTCGACACCAATAACCGAGCAGAATTGATATCACTTTGGGTGATCTTAAATTTTTCATGGGACAAGAGTATAAGAAATATATAGGTGTTGGTGATTCTAAACTAGTCATGGATTGGTTCAAAGGGAGAGCACAATTGGTCATTTTTAGGTTTGTTACCTTGGTAGTGCATAATAAGAGTTACATGAAGCATATGACTATGTTACTATACAACATGTTTACTGGGAATTCAATCATTGCCAGGTTTAGTTTTATGTTTTGTTTTAACAGACAATACTTGTATTTCTGAAGAGTTTCTTTGATGTGTTGTTATCTCATGTGGTTAACTTGAGGTATCTACTAAAGAATATATCTAATTTTGTCTTATTGATTGAAAGTATCTTAAACCTATCTAGAACAAACAAAAAAAACAAAAACAAACAACCAAAAATGACCCTAGACTTCCCTCAATCTAAAAAACAAATTAAAAAAAAAAAAATAGTTGAAAAACAATATTAAACAAAATAAAAAAATTGAAAAAATGATATAAAAAAAAGTAAGAACATTTAAATGAAACCCACCAAAAACAAAGAATATAATTTGTTTTTACTTTTATTTTTATTTTTCAAATTTTATATATATATATATATATATATATATATATATATATATATAGTGTGTGTGTGTGTGTGTGTGTGTGTGCAAGCTAAATTTAAGGAGAATCTGTGGTGTGATAAAGAATTAGAGGAAAAAAAAATTAAGATATTATAAGGAGGTGATTAACTCTAACCTTGAAAATAAAAAAAAATCTCTTTATTTTGACTAGTGTAAAGAAGAGATTCGATATTGCTAAAATAAGAACTAATTCTCATGAGTTGCATAGTGAAACTAGCCATTGGGAAATCCCCAAAACACCATGGCAAGAAATAATCTGCCATCTTTGTGACACCACGAAAGTTGAAGATGAAAAGCACTTTCTCCTAAAATGCACTCACTTTAAATCCCAATTTCAAAATATTTATTACAATAATAACTTTCCTAACTTTCTAAGTCATCAAAACTTTAATAATCTTAAAACATTTTATTTCTTTTTTATGATTTTATTTACAACATTATCAATTTTTAAAAGTTTTATTTGCGATCATACCAATTGTTAAACCATGTTTTCAAACAAGCTATAATTTAAACCATGAAAAATTTCCCTATCACCACTTTTTGATATTGGATAGATTTTTGGTAAGGATAGGAAGTAAAAATTGCAAATTAACACTAAAACTATAAAAGGATAGAAGAAAAAAATTGTAAATTCATGCTGCAACTAATAAAATGCCTCACTTCTCTGTGCAATTATAAGCAATTATAATTTGTTATACAAAAGTATGCTGCTGTGAACTGATTTGAATGGTTTCCATCATTGGTATAAACATATATTCATCATAACTTCCGTTTGATATTTTTTTGCCAATTAACGTTAAGACTATATAATGATTCGCTTCCTCGATTCTATCAAGTACACAGAAGATAAAAATGGTAAATCCATGGTACAACTATAAAATGCATCACTTGTCTCTGCAATCATAACTGGTTATAACTGCTGTAAAAAAGTTTGAATGGGTTTCTATGATTGGTATAAGTCACTCCCAGAAACTTTTTTAGAATGTGAGATCAAGCATGTTCGTTTCGCATCATTACAGGAAACTGTTTCCGAAATGTATAGTGACATCTGGCTTTATCTTATCTGTTCCGCATAAATGGCGACCACTGAGTGGCATGGCCCGCTTTTACTCTTCATACTTGCTTATAACGCATTCTTACAAATCATCAGAAAAGCATGGTGATTGCTCTGGTTAATTTAGTCTGCAAATTCCAGTCTTGGAACGCAAGATAACTCCGAGCTCCTCCAATTATAAATGGTATTGGCCAGTGTAATGAATGACAGAAATTGGAAATTTTATTTATTGTCGGCGAATTCCTGCTTTTAAAAAAAATAGAGTAGATAGA
>JZKD02S1643358.1:374119-391354 GCA_000966675.3 Picea glauca
TCTTCATTAGCTTCTCCCACCAAGGTTAGCGAAAAACCTCTACCAACTATTATCATATTTTCGGATGCCTTGACACTGTACTTTAAGCCTTAGTACAGACTCAGGAACAACAGAGACCATGCCATAATGGATGGAATCGTATTGATTGAGGTATTCTTGCCCATTCGAGGAGTCTGTTACAACATTGTCTATTTAACCCATCGGATATCTCACTAGGGACACTTTTTCAAATTGTGATTATCTGAGCCCACAAAGAACTAATTTCTATCATGCAGTGCTTACTAATACCTCACCACCCATGTTTCTTACCGTGAGTATTTGTCCGCCTACCTAAGATATCTGATCTCGAGTGTATATGTCTAGAAAATGTAGTGCAGTAGAGAAGTACGTGGAAGAAATCCTCATAGACCTTATGGCTGAAGAGGTCATGTCCGCAGGTGCACAAGATTCATCGACAAAAGGATTGCAAGCCTCCCCATAAAATACACGTCGATATGGGCCCTCCCGAACCACGACAAAGAAAAGAAGCAAGCATTGTGACGACTTGGCGAACGCGAAGCTCATCTTGTCAGTCCTGCCCGACTATATCCCGCCTCTTGTTGGCATAGTTAGTCATGACAACGTCCTGAGAGACTTCGACTATACATTGATCATTGCGTACCTCCTTAAGGGAATACGCGTAGTTGGATCGCAGTTGGGACAGATTCTGACTCTCAAGATCAGTGATTTCAACTAATTAGGAGATCACAAGAATTATGGAATGCTCGCACCACATAAGTACTTGACAAATACAATGGGAAAGAAGCCAAAGATAGTCCCCCATCCATGGACCATGGAAATCATGAGATCAACAATCCTTAACTTGATGAAGATACCACACTTCGACAAACATCAGGAGGTTAATGCATGCGTTAAACTCCTCCTGTCATGCTACCATGGCGGTTACCTGTGGTTGGATAGGTGCATCACTGTAGATCTGGTGTTGATCCATCGGATCACCAGATTGAGCATGCAAAGACCAGACCCTTAGGATTTTTACCCATGGAAGGCTACAAATTGTGCCCTGGCACAATGAATAAAGGACACCTGCGAAGATTTAGAGAAGGGGAAGTGGGGCTACAAGGCAGCCTCCATACAAAATGGCATAGTGTGCTTAGCTTTCTAGTTGATCGCTGGTAAGATCATCAAGAAGAACAGACCAACGCAAGTCACAGGGTTTGTTGTCAACCTCGCAGAAAAATGCGTTGAAGGAATGCAGATGAACTGGATGAGCTACCTCGTCAGCCAGTTGGAGAAATATTGTTGCGACGCGTAAGATCAAGGCTACAAGTTTCACTTCAACTGGTTGTTGATTCTCGTTTCCTTTGTCTCTTGGAAGATGCTGGAAAGAGAAACCTTCCCTGAAGTCGAGCCATCCAAACCACTAGTCGCGAGGTTCACTACACTATGGTATTCAAACGACATGGAAAAAAAATGGCATTCAAATGCAGTGTTCCACACATATTATTTTTAGTTGAAGAGGGCCATTGAATCCTTCCCTCGCATGACGCCGAATAGACTACATAGATTCATGCCACTTTCGAAGTTACGCATAGACAGACACTTCATTTACATCACTGCATGTGGGGACAAACAAAAGGAAGAGCTCCAGTCCTATTACAAGATCACCGAGGAAGATATGGAGGAAATAACCAAGGAATGGCCTGCGTAATTCCTTGTGCCAGTCGAACAAACCGAAATATCCGACCCCGACCTCATCGGAAGTCCTGTAGTCACTCGAGAAGAGTATGATGGACCCAACAGTAGAAGGAAGAAGAAGAAGGAGGAAGTGAAGGAAATGAACAATGCATCAAAGGAAACTACACCAGATTCACCTGGAGGAGGAGGAGATGATGAAGTAGACCAAGAAGAGGACCAAGAGGAAGAAGACAAACAGGAACGGGGTGAAGTGACACCACCTAAATATCCCCTCATAGAGACTGAAACATCTAAGAAAATAAAGGTTTCCCTAAAGAAACCTTCAACATGTAAGAATTCACGAGCCAGTAAGCCCCAGCTACAGACTGTGCTTAAAGTGAATGACATTGATATCATCATCGTCGTTGTAGCAGACACTTTGAAGGATATTCTGTAGTGCAATGAAGAAAAGAAAGAGATAATGTATGATAGGATTGAGGTAGAGCTGAAAGTGGTACATCAAGCCCTCTACTCGAGCCACACAGTATCTACTGTGCCATCATCACCAGAAGGTATAAAAGTGGGAGATGGGCCTACCCAACTACCCAAATTAGCAGATGCAACAGAGGCTCACCTTCATCATGTCCGGGAAGAAAAAGAGTAGGCCACAGAGGCCTTGAAACAAGAAAAGGAGGAAGCCCTAGAGCAATGTCAGATTGCACAGCAAGAGAAAGATGAACTCTAGGTGAATTTTGCAGAGGATAGAGCGTAGATCCAGAAGGAAAAAGAACAATTATTTGTAGAGAAGATGGGAATTAAGGAGGCAGTCACCAGATCACTTTTCTCTATGCAGGGCCTAACACAGATGGAAGAAGAGACAATGGAGAGCCAAGTGGGGGAGATTGTTGAATCCATTTAGCAACTTCAAGAAAGAGTATCAAAACTAGAACTGCAAGTAGTGCCAAGCACTCCACATGAAGTACAAAACCAGAGGGAAGAAACTACTAGGAGTGCAGTCGAAAGAATCAAGGCATTGGCATTAGAATGAAAGCAACTCAACAATTGAAGTGCGCAGACCTACGAGCACCTTGCAGAGGACTAATAACTAAGAACATTAGAATCCCAACTCTAGGAGGTGAAGCAACAATCATCGACAGTGCAAGCGCAACTGAAACTACTGTCAGTAGTCGAGAAGATGAAAAGGTCACAGGAGGTGTGCACAGTTAAGCAACAGGTCATTTCCATCCAGAGTAGAGTCATGGAAGTGACCCATAGACACTAGCTAGTGCAGGATGAATCCTGCACAATTTTTGAAGAGATCAAAGGATGAGGTGCACAGTTGGAACAAGTGGTCACCACGATGGAACAATGGTTGGAAGGACCAGTCACCGAGAAAGTCATTCAGGAGTTTGTTGAGCAGGAGGCTCTGGCGAAGCAGTAGGTTGAGGTAGCTCAAGACAAGTTTGAGGCCTTCGAAGTAGAATTGCCCAGATCAGAGTGACTCGGGAGGAGTCACAGGTGAGTGTTGGGGGCCTGTTGGCCCTTGACCAAGTTTTGGAGAACCTTGGGCATGTTTGACCAATTTTGGGACTTCGACAGGCTGGTCGAAGATGGAGCACCCATGCAAAGTGGAGATCATGAGATCTCGCCCCCTTTTGTAAGATTTTTGGGTGTTAGGGTTTATGTAACTAGTATGGGATGTCGACACATAGGTTTTACCCATGTTTAGGCCCCTTTTGTAATGTATAAATAAGTAGCTAGGAGATGTAATAAAGAGACCTAGTAGTTGGATCTATGTGATCAAATTTCCTTAGTGCATACTGTGCTAAGAACTTGCAGAGCCAAGTGCAAGTGATTGTAAGAAGGTTTTGTGTTTTGTCAAGCTCAAGGAAGGAGGATCTGGTGAGGTGCACACAGATCTCTTGTCCTATGCAAAGTTTGTTTTGTGGCTCTGTGCATGTAAGAATATTGGAAGAAGACAATAAAGAAGAAGAAGAGTTGGTGGACATGGCCCCACACTTAGGTGAACCATGTATATCATGTGTTGTGGTTTCTTTGTGCAATGTGGATGATATGTTATTGATGTGATTTATGCTTAGTGTTGTAGTATCTATGTATGTTATATGAATATGATGTAGTATCTTAGTGCTTAATAATGTGAATGCATGCTAGATCTGCTTGATGTTATGTGCTGAATGGTTGGATGTGATTAAGTTTTGATGAATACTGCATTGTTTTGTAATTATGGTTTTAACCTGTGATGTGAATAAGGAGAAAGGATAACGAATGTTAATTGCTAAGTGCTTTGTTAAGAATTGTGATCACATATCTGTGTCCCAACAAGGTTGTGGACACTTGAGTCCTACACCCACCCTGCCTCTACCTCGGGTAAGACTTCATATGCTCTGCAGGTGTTTCCGAAAGGGCCAGTAGTTAGGGTTTTATTGGTGCGTTGTTGAAGCGTTGAGCCTTGGATCTACCCCTATGCCAACAAGTGTTGGCACCAATGTTTTTTGATAAATATCATACACACATAAATGAATTTGTGCACGCTTATTCTAGTTTTGTGCACGCTCAAGCAATTGTGTGAGGGGTGACATGAGGCATAAATGCTAGGTCAAGTTTTGTTATTGCGCGCCAGTTCGATTTTTGCCAATGCATGGCGTTTTGGTTTTTGTGATGCATGCAAAAAATAAAGAAGACACGACATGCATGTCGGAATCAAGAAAATAATCTTTAGGAAATCTCCATGAATGATTACTCTAGGAAGCACAAGGGAACATGGAGAACAAAGAAGATGAGTTGGCAAGGTAGTTGATATTTCTACAATTATGAATAGGCTATGTTGAATGCATGCAGGTGAAAAAAGAGTGTGGCACTGGAATTCAGATGAGGGAGTGGCACAGAAATGAAAGTGACAGAGCGCCAGAGCCGAGAAGAAGATAAAAGAGAGAAATGGAAATAGAAAGAGAGTTAGTCAGTTGGTTGTTGTTTGATGGTTGTAGGTATTGTTTTCCTTTATCTCACTCTGAGCCTATGTTTGTAATGTCTCTAGTTGTAAGTCTGAGTCTTTCACATTTGAATATTTTGAAGGAAAGTACATGGCACTTTGTAATGTAACACTGAGAAAATATATAAGAGAGAAAGGCTTTGTTGCTATCAATTTATGAGTTTCTTACTGTATATTTTTTTTGGTTAAATTAAGATGAGCCAAATAATAATGGTGGGGTCCTGTTGGCACCCAAAGTTTTGGGTAAATATCATGCACATGCACAAATGAAGTTGTGAATTCCTATTCTAGTTTTGATCCTGCTTAAGAAGTTGTGTGAGGAGTGATAGGAGGCACATGTGCCAAATTAGTTTTTGTTATTGTGCACCAATTTGAGTTATTCCAATGCGCGTTGGTCTGATTTTTGTGATGCGCACCAAAAATAAAGAAGATATTGCATTCACGTCAAACTCAAGAAAATAAAATTTTGGAAATCTCCTCGATTGACTAGTATAAGAAGCATAAGGGAACATGGAGCAGGGAGAATATGAGCTAGAAAGGTAGCTGATATTTCCACGATTCCAAATAGGCTACATGGAATGCATAAATGTGACAAAAGAGTGTAAGACATACAATCAAAGGAGTGAGTGGGAAATAAATAAAAGTGACAGAGCATTAGAACCGAGAAGCAGATAAAAGGGAGCAACAACAACAGAAAGAGAGTTAGTCAATTGGTTCCTATTTGATGGTTGTGGGTATTGTTGTCCTTCAACTCACTTTGATCATGTTTGTATTGTCTCTAGTTGTAAGTCTAAGTCTGTCACATTTGCATAGTTTGAAGGTGATCCAGATTTATGAGCGGAACAAAATGAAAATACAGATTTATAATATTAAAAAAAATATACAGTGAATAATAATAGAGATACAATAAAACTTGACTTCTATTAAATAAGAAATATGTTGAAACTATAAAATGTAAACTGAAAAACAAGCTTGCTAGAATGGTGGTAGCTCATCTATGAGAAGAGATGTGACGGTTACGCTCATTCGTAAGAAGATGAGTACAATGAGGCTCCCAAGGCCTTTTTACAATAAACGTGAATTTCAAAACCGTAGACATCCAAAAACCTAACCGTAGGAGATGAAGCACCAAAAGTCATGTGGGCCCCGTTGGGCTTAGTTAGTACATCAACTTTCCGGGGTCGTAACATTTGCATACGATCTCCATTTTGAGCGCACGATAGCTCGTTGAAAAGGTATTGAAAAGGAGATTCATTTAGGGGGATAAACCAAAGCCTTCGGCTATCATTAAGGTGCTCGATCATGAAAAACGTCATTTAGGCCCTCAAAATGGCTCGAGAAATTTAGGACCCAAAAATATGCTAAAAATAGTAAGTTGCCAAAAAATTAATTTTGAGCCAGATGGAATAGGTGGGTGTCCACCAAGACCCTCCTGGATCAGAAGGAAATTTCATGGCACTGTGTTTTGTAACACTAGGAAAATGTATAATTGATAAAGGCTCTGTTGTTGTCAATTTATGATTTTCTTAATGTATATTTGTGCTGGTTGAATGAACATAATAAAGATGTAATTATTTTTTTTCTATGATGTTTTAATCATGTGTCAATTGAATGTGTGTGTTGTTGTTGTATATTTTTAGTTGTTAAGTACTCTTCAATGGATTGCGTTGGACACATCGACCACACTGAGAGGGGGGTGGTGAATCAATGTGAGGCTCTTTTTACACTTCTTTTAAAACTTTAGTTAGCAATCACCATTTACTCATTAGTTCCATTCACACTTAGTTGCTTTCATGTAAACATATCTCAACAATAAATAACTTTTAACCATGACAATAATGAACACAAAGAGCACCATATATATGTTTAATATTTTTGTATTATATGTTACAGGAGACTACAATCTTAGGTTTTATCAACACCAACTAAAAAGAGCACCGACTCAAAGAGAGAACAAAATCTCAATTGCAATACTCAGCCTTCATATCTCAACACCAACTGAGATGTGAGGAATCCAACCCTCAAGTACAATACCTAGCTTATAGATAGAAAACAATATGCCAAACTGTACCAACAGTCTATACCAAGACAAGTGCATCAACTATGCACAACACAACCTGTCACAACAACCTGTTACCTCAACCTATATCATCAATCTCATCATCCAAATATGATCTACTCACAAAGATCAATCATCAAGTGAACTCTCAACCATATTCACAATATCACCAAGTTAACCAACAAGATACCTATAGTAATACATCATACTCTCCATAAAAAAATACCATAAACCCTTATACAAGATCATGTGCCAAAACCATACCTTTAATCTTGTAGAAATCATCAAGACTTATACCATATGATGCAACAATTGGAGCAATTCCAATATGCAAATATGATGTGGTTACCGAACTTCCAATTTTCTGTAGATGCCAAATTGTTGCTGCGGTTTTGTTGCGTGATTCTAATATCGTGATTTTGCTGCATGATTCTGCTATCATGGTTCTGTTGCCACGATTTTGTTTTTGTGGTTTTGTTGCCTCAATTCTGCTATCATGGTTTTATTTTCACGATTCTCCTATCGCAATTATTTTGTCACAATTTTGTTGCCATAGTTCTTCTACTGCGATTCTTCTTCCATGGTTTCGCTGTCGCAATTCTTCTACCGTGATTTTCCTTCCATGAATTTTCTCTTATCAATAATACCTACCCAAATAATATTTCACAAATGGATATTCAATATGATCAAATATCATACTCATAAGAGACCCTTTCTCTCTTATTTATACTTCTCCAAGTATCTTCCTCTAGGGGTTATCTTCTAACCAACTTACCCAACTTCCTTCTTTTGGGGCTAACCCACTTCTAACCACTTTTTCCACTTACAACCACTTTATCAATAAATAATAAACTCTCCACTTCTAGTTGAAACCAATTTAATTCCAATTGTTTTCTTGTTGTAACCACTTAACCCATGACTAAACACTTTGACTGGTCAACTTCTTCTATGAGATTCTAGAATAATTTGACTTCTTTGACCTTCTTGACTTCTTTGATCTTCTAGGAGCTTCTATATAATTCATGAGGGTTCTCCACTTCACATGGCCATAACTCTCTAACCGTGAGGATTTATGTGACGTTCCACCTATCATCAGAAAAGGCATGAAATATACTATCCATTTGCAATAATTTCTCCTACAAATTCATTGGTCTTCATTACATTATTCCTCAATGAAACTTGGGTTCCCTAACCACACTATTGGGATAGTCAACCACCTAACCATTTGGACTTCACAAAGCGTCTTCCCGTGAGGGATTTCACCATAAGGGGACCACTTTGAGAACTTTATCCAAGAGCATCTTCCCATGAGGGATTTCACCATAAGGGGACCAGTTTGGAGTTTATCCATTTGGTTCTTCCTATCAACCATTACATGAGATCAATGATACAAATCCCTTTAATATCAACACATCATTATAACACCACTTGACATCAACCCTTTGACAACAATTACATCAATGACCATATAACCAATAACCAATATATCAATGATACAAACACATCAATATGAAAAAAATTGACATCGACCCTTTGACATCAATACTTAGACATCAATGAAAACATAGTACAATAATCTCCCCCTTTTGCATTGATGGAAACACCAACATTGATGTCAACACCAATCATTGATGGCAACACTTGGACATGGAAATGCTCATGCTCCCTTTGTGATCATTTCTCCTCATCAATTTTCATCTCGCCACATCAATGTGACTATATACCCCCCTTTGAAATCAATGGAAAAGGGAAATTCTCTCCTTGGGGTTGCTCCCCCTACCTAAACTCTCCTTGGGGTTTCTCCCCCTGTCTGGATTCCTTTGAGCTTCCTATGAATAATTTCTCCCCATTTGGACAAGGGATATCACTTTTATGAAATGTTGATGGCATGGCTACCAATCATCTCTCCTCCAAGAATCATGATACTGCAACCAATCATGGGAAGAAGAATAACTCCCCCTATGTTCTCTACAAGATGAAAAATATTCTACCACTGCAATCTGCTTCTGTTACAAATTGTATTGTTCAACCATAACATAGATCAACCGCTCAATATGATATGCTCTTCCTATGATGATCCTTGGACCTATCCATGCATAAAACTTGTGCCATACCATACATCATGAAGAAAACATATTTCAAGAATGAATAGAGAATCATGAACAAAACATCAACCATGTGCATCCTGTATCATACTGTGTGCCAACCATGAACAATACCCATGTACATAAATACCATATGATATCATCAATGGAGTGTATCAACGATATGCCAAGAACATGTGCCAACTGTGTACCAACCATATGCCTCTAGCAACATTCCAACCATGTTCCTCAAACAAGTGTCATATCACTCATGATATGCCTCTACCATGAACTAAGTGCCACAACCATGTATCTCAACCATCAATATATCAACCAAGCATCTCAACTATATCAAACCATGCATCATGTACCAAATCAAGTGCATCCACTTTGGATCAAGTTATGACTCATCAATGATGTACAACACAACCACCTCATCAACTCATCAACTACATGTCCCAATATGTAGCTCAACCACTTGTTAAATGCCTGCACAAAGACATCCAACAAATATTCCTCTAACAATACATCATAAGATATAACAATGTAGCTCACATATGTGACAACCATGTGCTATGACAGATATTCCTCAAAAACCATTCACTACAATAAGTACTAAGCATCCAATGCTACCTCTAAACATGTACTAAGAGTGTCCCTCAATAGATCAATGATATATCTTTAGCTATCCTTACATCATCATGATATATCTCATATACAAGGTGCCATAACATCACTGAGAACATAACCAACAATATACCTTATTATTAATGCAACACTCCACACATTAAATTTTGTACCATGCATCCAATATAGATAATATTCAACACCCAACCATATGTCATCACCATACATACATAAAATACACATGCAAGCATATAATCATGAAAACCTGCAACAAACCATGTCAAGCCCTGGAAAACAGAGTTATACCATCAAACCATGTTGCAACTCATATGTACACTCCTCTTCTTGACGATTTTTCCATAGGTACACAACCTGTTCCATGGAGTGATCACATATGTACATGACCTTTATATAGGTCACCTCGCATATGTACATGAATTCTCCCACAAGATCCCATGCATTCTTTAGAAATAATGAATCTTTCTTGATTCTTTATTCCTTCATTCATGTCTGGTTGTTCAGTTTTCTTCATCCACTTATGAGAGTGTATTGATTTCTTTGTACTTGTACTCTAAGATTAAATCCTTTCAACATTGTCTTCCTCCAAATTTACATGTGCTCTTCTTGCCATGCCCTATGAAACACTCCTCATTGATTGTCTCCTTGAATTCCGACAATCCTGAGCTTTGTGGCCAAAACAAATGTAGTTGTAATATCTCATGGTGTGACAATGAGCAACAATGTGTCCCACTTGATTACATCTCGAATATCTTAGGGTGTTATGGAACCTTCGAACATCTTTCCTTGCATAAAGTCTGCAATCCAAAGATTTGTGACCATTTTCATTACATGAGAAGTAGTAACCAGGAAAAACATTTTTGTAACTTTTCTTTGGTGTCCACCTTGAAGGTGTCTCTCTTTTGAATTTTCTTTGAGGTGTAGGGATGGCTTCTTGATGTCTTCTTTGCTCTGTTCTTCTGAATCTTTCCTTGATTTTTGTAGGTGTTTGAATTGAAGCATTGCTTCCGAATTTTGAGAATAAAGGAATTACCTTATGTTTCTTAGAGGTGTTGTAACATACCCACTACGAAATTCAAAAAATTTTGGCCTTTTTCTTCTTTTCTCCGAGGAACGGAGTTCCCCGAATCCCTACGGGGCCTGATATAGACCCTGCCATCCCTTATCCATACTCATGTGATCGGAGGCTATGACCACAAGCCTTATCGGAGAGGTGTTTGTCGGCTTTCGCGATTCAGGAAATCGCGATGCATGCATTTCCCTTTCTTTCTTGTCTTTCGAAGGGTTGAAACCCGAAACAGATCTAACTGCTTAACGAGATTAACAGAACCCTAGGTTAAGTCCGAGTACTCTACCCTTCGGGATTCTGCATACCGGAATTTTGGGAGGTGCAATGACAGGAGGACTTACCATCAGGTATCCTGGGTGCCAAAACACCGAAACACCATATCTCGTCCGCACTATTATTATTATTATTTCAGGGTTTTTCACTTCAGGTTTTCAGGACTGGCGGGTAAAAGAGAGCTTGCCAATAGGTATCTCGGGTATCGAATTACCGAAACCCCCAATATTATCCGTGATAAGCCATTTCAGTATTCCTCCTTTCGGGATTTCGCGTTATGTGAAAAAAAGGGGTCTCGCCTCTAGGTTTCTCGAAAGCCGAAAACTCTGAGTCATCAAAACTTTAAACACGCTCCTCTATTTTGGGGTTTCCTCCATCGAGATTTTTCTAATCGGAGTTTTGAGACTGGTGAATTCATGGGGCCTGCACTTAGGTACTCCGGGTACTGAAATATCGAAGTATAACCACTTCTCCACACTCTATTCTTTCGGGGTTTCGCAAGTCAGGATTTCGGGACATGCGAGTACAAGGGAAACTTACCCTTGGGTTTTCCGGGTACTAAAACACCGAAATGTTGAACCAAGTCACGCTATGCCAATTCGGGATTCTACGAGTTGGGGTTTCAGATATTGGAATTTTGGGATACAAGAGGTCGAAGATTCACACTCCTCGACTACCCGAATGTCGAAAAGCCGATACACCTGCTCATCATACACTTGACCAATTTTGGGGTTTAACAAGTCAAGGTTTCGGGACTTGCGAGTACAAGGAAATACTTCCTTGGGTGTTACGGGTTCTGAAACACCAAAAAGTCCTAACTCATCCATACGCCATCATTTCGGGTTTTCGTTAATCAGGGTTTCAGGTCTTGTGAGTACAGGAGAACTCGCACTTAGGTACCCCAGGTGCCGAAAAGTTGAAACGCTTACCATCCGCCATGTGTACTCTACAGCTGGATGTTCCAAGTACTCCCATGGGTCTTGGAATCGACAGTCCCAATTTCTTTGCTACTTACGAAGGTTAAAAAGGGGTCGAGGCATTAACGCCTGCGTTCCTTCATCCAATTTAATGGTCGTAACAGACCTTAGATCCTCCAAAAGGATCTCATTCGTGCATTTAGCAAGAGGAAGGGTATCCTGGGTATCAAACCACCGAAAGGTCCTTAATTCATCCACACGCTGTCATTTCGATGTTTCGCAGGTCAGGGTTTCGGGACTCGCGAGTACAAAAGGACTCGCACCTAGATGCCCCGGGTGTCGAAACTCCAAAATATTGAAGTCTAAGAATACCATTCTCTCCCGTGTAGGATTTTAAAATCTACGCCATTAATTCCTTCTTTAGGCCCTTGGGTAAATTTCACCAGGTTTGAAGACCCAACTGGAAGATCCTCTTAAAATCTCTGAGCTATTAGCTTCTGTGACTGGTAGTGAGCAAGCTCAAGGTTCTTACTATGAAGGCAGTCCTTTCTAGGCACTTACCCCGTCTTTATAGAGTGACGGAACTTTCCCAAAAGTAGACCTGAAAAAATGCACTTATTCATAAATATATATATATAAACCGAATGTGGTCATTCCAACATAAGCATGCAACCACCATTTCCGATCAAAACACCATGTAGACATTTCTTACACATAAAACATTTATAAGTGTTCAAACCATGAGCATACATTCCAATATATTCAATGCAGGACACAAGATATAAACACTTATCAGAAAACACCAGGTGATGCAACTACTGAGAGGGGCGCTCATTTCCACCCAACCGTAGGCTCAGCTACTCCGAATGGATTTACCACTAGCCACCCCCGAGCTATACCACGATGCTTGAGACTCTTTGTCTCGGTTCTTCAGCGATCGAGAACAAAGTTTACTCTCCTTCTTCTCTGTTATCGCTCACTCTGTATTTTGTTCCAAAGTTCTTCTGATCTCTTTCCTGCAACCTCTCCCTCGCATCCATCCCCTCCCACACCTTTTACCTGCCTTTTCTTTTCTGGCGAGGTTGCGTGTGGCACGAATTTCCCCGTGGTGGTCAGGTTTGAGGCCTCCATGGATGGGCGGTTCACCCCCATCCCTCATTAACTCATGAGGAGCCTCTTCACCTACTATCCTGGCAAGTAATTCATTTCGGGGCCAATGAGCCACTCTTGGTTCTCCGGGCCAGTGAAGACCAAATATGGTTTGGTTCGGTGGAAGTTAACGCCACCATTCTAGGTTCCTTCCACCACCTTTCTTCATCCATCGTGGTCTCTTTTTCAGCACATCCACCTCCCAGCAGTCCTGCAACATATATTCATAACATTATTTACATTCGTCGACCATTTATACTAAGGTCCATTCAAATCACACATTCACATCTTTGAGTTTGCCATAGTTCTTGGCCAGTATAGTTATTTTTACAGACTGGGGGAAACATGGTGTTACAATTCCCTCCCCCTTAAAGGAGAATCATCCTCAATGTTCTATCTATCAAAATGACATGTATGTACTGAGGTAAACAAAATGGGATATGCATGTTTCATGGCATCCTCCATTTCCCATGTAGCCTCATCTGGGCCATAATGTCTCCATTGCACCTTGACCCGTGCAATGGTTCAATTTCGGAGCGAGGTTTCCTTTCTGTCCAGTATGCATTAAGGTTTTGGTAGGAATTCTCCCTTTGGTTCCACCTGGATCACAGACCAGTCAATTATATGATTAGAATCATGTACATATTTCTTCAATAATGAAACATGGAAAACATTATGTGCTTTTACTATGGGATGAAGTGCTAGCCTATAGGCTACATGTCCCACTGTATCTAAAACCTCAAAGGGTCCACAGTACCGAGGTGCCAACTTGGCACAAGCTCCCATTTTTAGAGAACTCTTCCTGGGCCTAACTCTGAGATATACATGGTCTCCCATATTGAACTCTCTTGGAGTTCTCTTTTGGTCGGTGTAACTTTTCTGTGAATTCTGAGCGACCTTTAGGTTTTGTTTTGTTTGAGTCACTTGTAGTTCCATTTCTTTCAACCTGTCAGGTCAAAAATAAACTTTGTTTATGGTATTACTCCAACTGACAGGAGTGTTGCACGGCTACCATATAGGACTTTGAAGAGGCTCATCTTTAAGGATTCTTGGTAGCCGTTGTTGTAGGCGAATTCCACCAGTGGCAGGTAATCTTCCCACTTCTTGGGTTGATGCATTACATGCATTCTTAGCATGTCTTTTAGTATTTGGTTCACTCTTTCCATCTGTCCATCGGTTTGAGGGTGATAGGCGGTGCTAAACAACAACTTGGTCTCTAAACTCGCCATTAGTGATTTCCAAAAGTTGGAAGTGAATTTCGTGTCTCTGTCAGACACGATCTCTTTTGGCATACCATGTAGTTTAAATATCTCCTTCATGAATACCTGAGCGATGTCTATTTCCTTGCAAGTCGACTTGACGGGGATGAAATGGGCATACTTGCTCAATTTATCCACCACTACCATGATGGCGTCTTTCTGTTTGGCTGAGGTTGGTAATCCGATGATGAAATCAATGGAGATGGTTTCCCATTTCCATTTCGGGATTGGTAGAAGTTGTAATAATCCTTCTGGGTGTCAGTGTTATGCTTTTACCTATTGGCATTCTATGCATTTGGCTAGGTACTCAGCTATGTATTTCTTCAATCTAGGCCAATAGAATTGTTTCCTAGTGGCTGTGATCATCTTCTGGTATCCTAGATGACCAGTATAGGGCCTTTTATGTAGTTCATCCAGTATGAACCTCTTCAAGTTGTCACAATATGGGATATACAATCTACTTTGGTAAGTGAGCATGCCTCCTTCCATCATCTAGTAGTCTCCATACTTTACCCCTTTGGGTTCTTGCTGTAGGTACGAGGTCATGGTCTGGACGAAGGGATCTGTTTCTTATGCACTTCTGACTCTTTCCTTGAAATGTGTCTTGCAGGAGCTCACCGCGACCAGGTGAATTGTTTTCATGCTTCTGCTAAGGGCATCGACCACCCTATTTTCCTTTCCCTTAATATGTTTTATTTCAAAATCAAACTCACTGAGGAGGGCCATCCACCTAGCTTGTTTGGCATTGAGCTTTGGTTGGTCAAACAGATATCACAATCCATAGTGGTTTGTCATAAGTACAAATTTTCTTCCCAGGAGGTAATGCCTCCACATTTTCAAGGCATGCACTAGGGCAGCCAGCTCTAGATCATGGGTCACATAGTTGACTTCGTGCTCATTCAATTTTTGGGATTCATAGTAGACCACACTTCCTCCTTGCATAAGGAATCCTCCAAGCCCTTCCTTACAGGCATCTGTGCACATGAGTAAATCAGCTTCGGGATCGACTATCTTCAACATGGGTGCATGGGTCAGTATATGTTTCAGGGTTTGAAATCTTTCTTCACATTTCTGTGTCCACATGAATTTTGTCCCCTTCTTCTGGAGGGCATTGATTGGACAACCAATCTTGGAGAATCCTTTTATAAATGTCCTATAGTATCCTACTAATCCCATAAAGGATTTGATATTCGAAATATCCTTTGGGGTAGGCCATTCCATGATAGACTTGATCTTGTCAGGGTCTATTGCTACCCCTTCTTCGGATAGGACATGGCCTAAGTAATGTATTTTATTCTGGAAGAATTCACATTTGTTGAATTTGGCACAGAGCTGATGTTCTCTTAGCACTTGCAGCACAAGCCTAAGATGCTCTTCATGCTCTTCTCCATTCTTGGAGTAAATTAATATATTATCAATAAAAACCAGCACAAATTTGTCTAAGAATTTGCTGAGTACATTGTTCATCAAGCACATGAAAGTGGCAGGGGCATTGGTTAACCCAAATGGCACTACCACAAACTCATAGTGACCATACCTCGTCCGAAATGAAGTTTTATGGATGTCTTCACCCTTAATTCAGACTTGATGGTATCCCGACCTCAATTCAATCTTTGAGAAAATAGACGCACCCCCCAATTAATTGAACAGGTCATCGATCCTGGGCAAGGGGTACTTGTTCTTTATGGTTACCTTATTGAGTTGTCTATAATCTATACACAGTATAAGGGTACCATCCTTCTTTTTCACAAATAGGACTGGTTCTCCCCATGGAGACACATTGGGCCGGATATAGCCCTTATCCATCATTTCTCTTAATTGCAATTTGAGTTCAACTAACTTGGGTGTGCTCATCTGATAGGGTGTCCTAGACACCGACACCGCTCCTGGTGAAAGTTCTATCGAGAAGTCTATGTCTCTTCTCAGAGGTAGACTTGGTACCTCTTCTGGAAACACATCTCTGTATTCTCTCAGGGTAGGGTGGTCTTTGAGGCTTGGTTTGTCATCTTCAATAGTTTTCAACACCTGTATTGCATATAGGGGACATCCTTTTCAACAATAATTTCTCATTTGCAGAGCTAATATTTGTCTCACCGAGATAGGTTTTCAGATCCCTTGAAGGGTTATCCTTTTCCCTTCTTTACTTACACATTCTAAGGTTTTATGGTAACAATCCAATCTGGATTTATCGGCAGCTATCCATTCCATACCAATCAATAGATCATACAATCCCAGGGGTAATATGTTAAGGGTTTCTTGGGTGGGGAATTCACCCAACATTAATTGGCAGGTTGGTATGACCTCTTCTACCCTTCTTTTGGTGCTAGTGGCTAACTATACCAACCATGGATTGGTAGGTTTTTGTGGCTGTAGTTTACACTTATCAACAGCCTTCAGGTATATATAACTCAAATTTGAACCAGGGTCATGTAGAAATTTTGATACAAATTAATGTATTCCTGCGATTCTCCCGATCTAACAATTTTTGCCACTTGTTAAATACAGAATCGCTTCTACTATTATTATTGCGGAAGTAATTAAACCATGATCACAACCACAATGCACAAAGTGAAATATCAATAGCACACAACACAAAAGTTTTATTGGGAAAGCGTAAATCTAAAAACCCCAACTATCATATATTATGTATATCATGAATCATGAAACAATCTCATACAAAACTCTAATCCAAGAGCTCTCAGTACAATACAATTGTCTCACACTATCATACACAAATTAACAAATACATGTGCCAATTCATGTGTCCATACAACCTGCCTCCTCTGCAAAAAACCTGCAATCCGAATTCTCACAATGAATCATTCGTTGCAATTACCTAGTTTGCACATGCTCATAAGCATATTCACTGCATGTGTGATCAAACCACAACTGATAGCCAAACTGTCCTTTTCACCTGTTATCTCAACTGGGTCTCCACTGCATCTGACATGCATGTAGTTAACTGTGGTGAATATTCAGTTTCATGTGAGTTCACTGATTAACTGAACTCTCACTAGTGCATGTTTAGTTACAACTAGTACAACTGATCTTAACTCACTTAACTACACTTATAATTCTGTTACAAATCCAACT
>JZKD02S1643358.1:392134-453554 GCA_000966675.3 Picea glauca
AAGGGAAAAGTAAATTAGACACATATTTCTTGTTGACTTTTCAATAGGTCAATCAAAATAGACACTAGATGGTTGGAAATCATATCTTCTATTTCCACCACTGAAGCTTGGTGGTTAGCTTGGTTATTATCCAAGGCTGCATAAATTTGTGGCACACTCCTGGCCACATCATTGACAGTGGTAGCTTCCTGGATGTTGTAAATTCTCCGACTATTCTGTTGTCGGTGTGGACAGTCTCTCAGTAGATGTGCTTCTCCGCAACCCCAACATTTCAAAGGTTCTCTCTTTGGGTTATCAGTCTTTACTAGGGCAGATCCAGAAAGTTTATTTCTGCTCAAGGAGGGAAAATTTTGCTGGTGTACACTCCGGGCTAGGAAGCTCATTCTTGGGTTCTTATTATAGTTCTTAAATCTTGGGGATTTAATCCCCTTTTTCTGAAATCTCAAACTATTCTTCTATTTCCATCCTTCGCGAGGTTTTTTTCGATGTCCAAGTTGTTCATGAAAATAGGTTTCCTTTCGGATAGTGCCTTCTAGGGTCTTTGACTCATCAAATTCAATTCTGTTTTGATAGTCCTTAGGTAGTCTGTTGATGAAGCATTGTACCTTTTCCTTTTCTTCTTTTATATAAGATACATACCTCAACAAATCGAGGAATTTGTTGACATATTCTTCTATAGTGAGTTGTCCTATTTTGAGTTCATAAAACTCTTTAGTCTTTTCGTCAAAAAATTTCTCCGATAGATACTTGTTTCTAAAATATTTCTCAAACCTTTCCCAAGAGAGATCTTCTTCATGAACCCCTTTTACATTCTTAATGTTTTCCCACCAAATGGAAACCTTTCCGTTCAAGTTGAAGGTGGCCACTCAGGCCTTCAAATTTTCTGAGAAGTCATGGACTCTGAAATACTTCTTTAGTCCAAGTAGCTATACCTATGCTTCCTCTCCCTTTTTTATTTCATCGTCGAAGGAGGGTGGTTTGGCCTTCTTGAATTCTTCGAATTTATGACCCTTGGAAATATTTCGCTTCTTCTATATTCTTTGGGAATAAGAACTAGTTCTGCTGCTAGAAGAGCCCTCCGAACCGCCAGCTTACTTCCCAGAGGAATCATCTTCCACTTGTCCTTTACCTTTGGGATGGACCTTTTTCGAGGTTCTCCTCTCAGTGTGGCCACTGATATGACCATGTTTCTGTACCTTAGGTTCATGCTGCATTTGTCTTTGTAGGTTGAATAAGCTATACAGTAAAACTACGTTAATTTTTGTTTGCTTTTCTTGTTCTTTCATCATCCTCTCATTGTTAGCCTTGCAGCTTTGTAATTCGACCATGAGACTCCTCACAGTCTCGGCTAGATTTGGAGAGGTCCCTATCGCCCTCCTTTCGTCAGACTCTTTGTCTCTATTGTGGGAGCCCTCCCCCACTTCATGGTGAGTCACCATTCTCTACGTCTACAATTTTATGTGGTTGGTCTTCCGCTTTGTGTGCAAAAGAAAAATGTTGGTTGTTAGTCAATATTTATATTTATTATAACTAGTACATAATTCATATTTCTTTCACATGCATACACACAATCGGGATATTCATTTTGGACTTTGACCTTTTGATTTAGGGGGTTAAGATAGAGGGTTACTCCTTTTAGGAGTGCTTCGAACAAAGCTTTTGCGCAACTCGTTCATGAGCCCAAGGAGACCAAGTGTTGTAACCATGCTCTGATACCAATTTGTAACATACCCACTACGAAATTAAAAAAAATTCAGCCTTTTTCTTCTTTTCTCCAAGGAATGAAATTCCTCGAATCCCTATGGGGCCTGATATAGACCCTGCCATCTCTTATCCTTACTCATGTGATCGGAGGCTATGACCACAGGCCTTATCGGAGAGGTGTTCGTCGACTTTCGCAATTTGGGAAATTGCGATGCATGCATTTCCCTTTCTTTCTTGTCTTTCGAAGGGTTGAAATCCGAAATGGATCTAACCACTTAACGAGATTAACAACACCCCAAGTTAAGTCCGGGTACTCTACCCTTCAGGATTCCGCATACCATAATTTCGGGAGGTGCAATGATAGGATGACTTACCGTCAGGTATCCCGAGTGCCGAAAAACTGAAACACCGTATCTCGTCCGCACTATTATTATTATTATTTTGGGGTTTTGCACTTCAGGTTTTCAGGACTAGCAAGTAGAAGAGAGCTTGCCAATAGGTATCTTGGTTACCGAATTACTGAAACCCCCAATATTATCCATGCTAATCCATTTCATCATTCCTCCTTTCGGGATTTCACGTTATGTGAAAAGAAGGGGTCTCGCCCCTAGGCTTCTCGGAAGCCAAAAACTCCGAGTCATCAAAACTTTAAACATGCTCCTCTATTTCGAGGTTTCCTCCATTGGGATTTTTCTAATCGAATTTTTGAGACTGGAAAATTCATGGGGCCCGCACTTAGGTACCCCGGGTGCCGAAATACCGAAGTATAACCACTTCTTCACACTCTATTCTTTTGGGGTTTCACAAGATGGGATTTCGAGACTTGCGAGTACAAGGGAAACTTACCCTTGGGTTTTTTGGGTACCGAAACACCAAAATGCTGAACCAATTCACGCTATGCCAATTCAGGATTCCACGATTCGGGGTTTCATATATCGGAATTTCGGGATACAAGAGGTCGAAGATTCACACTTCCAATTTCGGGGTTTCACAAGTCGGGGTTTCAGGACTTGTGAGTACAAGGAAATACTTCCTTGGGTGTTCCGGGTTTCGAAACACCGAAAAGTCCTAACTCATCCATATGCCGTCATTTTAGGTTTTCATGAATCGGGGTTTCGGGTCTTGCGAGTACAGGAGAACTCGCACTTAGGTACCCCGAGTGAGGAAAAGTCGAAACGCTTACCGGCCGCCATGTGTACTCTACAGCTAGATGGTCCAGGTACTCCCATGGGTCTTGGAATCGACGGTCCTGATTTCTTCGCTACTTACGAAGGTTAAAAAGGGATCGAAGCATTAACGCCTGCATTCCTTCATCCAATTTAACAGTTGTAATAGACCTTAGATCCTCCGAAAGGATCTCATTCATGCATTTATCAAGAGGAAGGGTATCCTGGGTACCGAACCACTGAAAGGTCCTTAATTCATCCACACACTGTCATTTTGGGATTTCATGGGTCGGGTTTTCAGGACTCGCAAGTACAAAAGGACTCACACCTGAATACCCTGGGTGTCGAAACTCTGAAATATCGAAGTCTAAGAATACCATTCTCTCCCATGTAGGATTTTAAAAACTATGCCATTAATTCCTTCTTCAGGTCCTTGGGTAAATTTCACCAGGTTTGAAGACCCGACTGGAAGGTCCTCTTAAAATCTCTGAGCTATTAGCTTCTGTGACTGGTAGTGAGCAAGCTCAAGGTTTTTACTTCAAAGGAAGTCCTTTCTAGTCACTTACCCCGCTTTATAGAGTGAGGGAACTTTCTCGATAGCACACCTGAAAAACTACACTTATTCATATATATATATATATATATATATATAAACCGAATGTGATCATTCCAACATAAGCATGCAACCACCATTTTCGATCAAAACACCATGCAGACATTTCTTACACAGAAACCATTTATAAGTGTTCAAACCATGAGCATACATTCCAAGATATTCAATGTAGGACACAAGATATAAACACTTATCATAAAACACCAGGTGATGCAACTTCTGAGAGGGGCGCTTGTTTCCACCCAATCGTATGCTCAGCGACTCCGAATGGATTTACCACTAGCCACCCCTGAGCTAGACCACGATGCTTGAGACTCTCTATCTTGGTTCTTCAGTGATTGAGAATGAAGGTTACTCTCCTTCTTCTCTGTTATCGCTCACTCTGTATTTTGTTCCAGAGTTCTTCCGATCTCTTTCCTACGATCTCTCCCTCGTGTCTGCCCCCTCCCACACCTTTTACCTGCCTTTTTTTTTCCAGCGAGGTTGTGTGTGGCACGAATTTCCTCGTGGTGGTCAGGTCTAAGGCCTCCACAGATGGGCGGTTCACCCCCATCCCTCATTAACTCATGAGGAGCCTCTTCACCTACTATCCTGGTGAGTAATTCATTTCAGGGCCAGCGAGACGCTCTTGGTTCTCCGGGCCAGTGAAGAACAAATACGGTTTGGTTCAGTGGAAGTTAACGCCACCATTCCAGGTGCCTTCCACCACCTTTCTTTAGCCATCGTGGTCTCTTTTTCAGCACATCATCCTCCCAACAGTCCTACAACATATACTCATAACATTATTTACATTCGTCAACCCTTTATACTAAGGTCCATTCAAATCACACATTCACATCTTTGAGTTTGCCATAGTTCTTGGCCAGTATAGTTATTTTTACAGACTGGGGGAAATAGGGTGTTATAGGTGTTATCTTCGAAGTGTGTTTCTTCCTTCTTGTATCCAATATCTTATTTATCATTTGGTGATATTTGACTATCCAAGATTTCATCCAAGATAGTTGAGATATTCATGAACATTTTTTACTTCTCAGTTTGGGTCTTCATATTGAGATTGAAATCAAGGCTTTTGCTCAGCTCATCATCTACCTTCTTCTTTTCTTCTTCTTGACTATTTATATCAGTCTTTAGTCTCTTGATCTCTTCTTCTTGTTTCATGAGTATTTGTCTTAGTTCCATGGTATGCCTTTGGCACTTTTCTAGGGATTATTTAATGTATTCATCAAAATCAAGATCAAAAGTATATTGATCATCTTCTGCTTATAACACATCTAAAATTTTTTCTTTAAGCTTCATCAAACCTTCCTCTTCATCTATAAGATAATCGTTAGATGATTATACACAACCTTCTTCTACTTGTGTGTCCATGGATCCCCTTCAATATTGTAAGGATTATACTGAAGGCCTGCTCTGATACCAATTGTTGGACACACTGACCACACTGAGAGGGGGGGAGTGAATCAGTGTGAGGATCTTTTTACACTTCTTTTAAAAATTTAGTTAGCAATCACCATTTACTCATTAGTTCCATTCACACTTAGTTTCTTGCATGTAAACATATCTCAACAATAAATAACTTTGAACCATCACAATAATGAACACAAAGAGCACCTGATATATGTTTAATTTGTTATTATTATACGTTATAGGAGACTACAATATTAGGTTTTATCAGCACCAATTGAAAAGAGAACCAACTCAAAGAGAGCACCAACTCTCAATTGAAATACCCAGTCTGCATATCTCAGCACCAACCAAGATGTGAGGAATCCAACCCTTAAGTACAACACCTAGATTGTAGACAGAAAGAAGTCTGTCAAACTGTACCAACTGTCTATACCAAGACAAGAACATCAACTATACACAACACAACCTGTCACAACAACCTTTCAACTCAACCTGTCTCATAAATATCATCATCCAATTCTGATCTAATCACAAATATCAATCATCAAGTCAAATATCAACCATATGCACAATATTACCAAGTTAACCAACAAGGTACCTCTAGCAATACACCATACTCTCCATAAAAAAATACTATAAACCATTACACAAGACCATGTGCCAAAACCATACCTTTAATCCTGTAGAAATCATCAAGACCTATGCCATACCATGCAACAATTGGAACAATTCCAACATGCAAATATGATGTGGTTACCAAAGTTCCAACTTTCTGCAGCTTCCAAATCTGTTGCCACAGTTTTTCTGCCCCGATTCTTCTTTCACGATTTTTCTTCCATGATTCTGCTGCCGCAGTTTTGCTGCCGCAGTTTTGCTGCCACGATTTTACTGTCGTAGTTTTGCTGCCATGATTTTGCTTCCATGATTCTGCTGCCACAATTTTGCTACTGTGCTTTTACTGCCATGATTCTCATGCTATGGTTCTCCTGCCACGATTCTTCTACTGCGGTTTTGCTATTGTGATTCTGCTTCCATGGTTCTGTTGTCGCAATTCTTCTACTGCGATTTTTCTGCTGTGAATTTTCTCTATCAATAATATCTTCCTAGATAAACTTTCAAAAATGGATATTCAATATGATCAAAGATCATACTCATAAGAGACCCTTTCTCTCTTATTTATACTTCTCCAAGTAGCTTCCTCTAGGGGTTATCTTCTAACCAACTTACCCAACTTCCTTCTTTTGGGGATAACCCACTTCTAACCACTTTTTCCACTTACAACCACTTTATCCACAAATAGTAAACTATCCACTTCTAGTTGAAACTAATTTATTTTTAATTGTTTTCTTGTTGCAACCACTTAACCCATGATTAACCACTTTGACTTGTCAACTTCTTCTAGGAGATTCTGGAATAATTTGACTTCTTTGACCTTATAGGGGCTTCTAGATAACTCATGAGGGTTCTCCAACTTCACATGGCCATAACTCTATAACTGTGAGGAGTTATGTGACGTTCCACATATCACCATCAATGTCATGCCATATAATATCCATATGGAATAGTTTCTCCTGCAAATTCATTGATATTCATTACATTATTTCTCAATCAAAATTTGGTTCCCTAACCACACTACCGGGATACTCAACCACCTAAACATTTGGACTTCACAAAGAATCTTCCCGTGAGGGCTTTCACCATAAGGGGACCACTTTGAGAACTTTATCCAAGAGCATATTCCCGTGAGGGATTTCACTATAAGGGGACACCTTAGGATTTTATCCATTTGGTTTTTCGTATCAAACATGATGTGACACCACTGATAAAAATCCATTTAATGTCAACACATCATTATGGCACCAATTGAAATAAACCCTTTGACAACAATTACATCAATTACCATATAACCAATGATCAATATATCAATGATACAAACACATCACTATGAAAATACTTGACATCAACCCTTTGGCATCAATGAACACATAGTACAACAGATTGTCTGAATTCCAACCCGAATGGATTTCTTTGTAATTAGTCTTTCAACATCATCAACACAAGACCATACGGTATTTGTGATTATCATGGAATATCGAGTGAGACCTTCTTCGGTCTTTGGCTGAGGATTCATATGTTGATTCCTTGGGGTTTTTGTTGGTCAACACTGAATGAACTTTGGGTCTTCAACCCCCCAACATTAAGAAATACGTGCACAAGCGTAAATGAGGCAATAAATAGTCATTCAAAGAAATAAAACCAAGTACCCTCATAATGGGGACTAAAAGAACATGCCATGACCATCCAAGTAAGGGGATATGGTAAACCATATAACCAACACTCTTACACGAATCATCCCATCATGGACACATACAAATAACTAATCACACTCTAGGATCATAAGAGTGGTCACATCTTGTGAAAAAATGTAGGATACACTTTAAATAATATGTGGTTTAACCATTGGATCCAACTTGGAGACATGTGTTCATATCAAGAATGCATGAGAACTCCAAAATATCTGGAAACCTATAAAGATGAAACATTATCACAAAATGGAAATTAAATGGAAGGGAGGGTAAAGACACAAGTTCCTTATCCCTTCCTTGAGATAAAAGTAAATCCATGCATGAAATGAAATGGGCAAAGAACATAGCACCAAATTTTAGAGAACTTCATAAAATGTAAACATCATTTCCTTTTATTCAAATAAGAACCAAATGAAACACTCAATAAAATGAAACACATGAGTTAATACGATGTTCATAATAAAGAGATTATTAATTCGAACCTACTCTAACATAATAAAAATAATGTTGGAGAAGGACATTTTGGGTAAGTTTTGGGAATAGTGCAGGAGAGAACTGTGTGACAAGTCAGTAAAGGAGAAACACACACATAACATATTTAGCGCATATTCAAGAGCCAACATTTGGAAGGTGGATGTTAGTTTGTAGTAGTTGTACCATTTGTTCCATTTTGTAATGGGTTAAGCCCTAATATCAATGTATAAATATGTATGGGTTTTTGGGTAGAACGTAGGGATGAGCTATGAGGAGAGAATTAAGCTATGAGTTAGAGTGATTTGATCAAGTAAGGAACTGTTGTTGGAGTCAGAGATGAGAGAGAAGTGATGGATGAGAAAATGAGCTAAGTGTGCACTGTATGCACAAACGACTAAGGTGTTTTAGGTAGAACTGATGTATCTTTTATGAGCACAGTGCGAACCTATTGTAAGGAATGAATATACATGAATAATATAAGAAGCTAGTCATTGTGGATGTAGCTCAGTTGGGGCGAACCAGATTAAATATATGTGTCATGATGTATGCTCTAATGTGTTTCTTTTATTTTTTGTTTATGGTGCACATGTAATGCATGGATGGCTAATATGAATGTATATCTAATGGTTCCATGCATATGTTGAATGGTTAAGTAAGATGAATCTATCATAGTTTATTATGTTGTTATGATTTTGCACATAATGTATGTTACATTTTGAATGAATTCTAGGTAAGAATGAGTGTTAGAATGATCCACATTCTCTTCACGACTGTGGAATCCTGGTTCCTACAGCCCCCATAGGTGCCTTGGATGACACTTCACCTGCTTGTGGGTGATGCTGAAAGGGTTGATATCTTAGAATTTTTGGTGAATTAATGTCGAACCTCGAGTCTTTCCACTACGCACCAAAAAATGGTTCTATTGTCAAGACCAGGATCTACTAATGAGGGGGATGTGGAGACGTACTAAGGAGGATATTAGACAATGGTTGGAAGCGAAGGAGATTGATTTTTTTATAGATCAGAACAAGAATCCACAGATAAACATAGAGAAATGGATACAAAGGTATGTGTTTATAGATTTACATGAAATTTTCTTTGCTGAATTTTCAAATATTTTAGTAGAGTGGATCTAGAGACTAATTGAATAGATTGAAAAATTTTGTACTGTTGTTTTGAGAAATTGGAATCCTGAGTTAATTAGGAAAGTCAATTATATAAGAAATTGGGTATCATGCACAATATATTACTAGGTGGAAAGTGTGTTGGAAAGTTACATTACTGAATTTTCCATAGACTATTCCCAACCATATAGTGTTGTTGAAATGGAATTATTTAAGGGACCACATTAAAGATACCTGAAGTCATTATCTACTTAGATTAATATTTTTTTGTGCTACAAAGGAGTTATGAAAATGGAATCTGTTTTCTAAGCGCCTTCGTGAACATAGGGGAAATGAAGGTTGACCAGAGGATGGTTTGATCATAAAGAGGGATGAAGAGAAGGAATGAAGAATAGATGGGATTGTGATGCTGAGAGAAGAAGAGTGTGTGATGAGAAAATATATTGGAGTATTGTGTAGTGGTATCAGATTCAGACTGAATAATAAGAGGACTTTGGTTGTGAGAGAGGGGCAACATAGCGAGAATGAATAAATATACATTAGTGTGATAGTCCAGATCGAAGGAAGTATGAGCATAGAAGAAAATATAAATCATCTCAGTCTAGTAGAAGAAGATCCCACTCATATTAGGCTCTACGTCGAACCCATGACCCCATGTTCGTTGCTAAGAATTAAGGTAAGATTAGAAGATTTGTCAATTATAGTTAGTGAAGGAAGTAAAGATAGTAGTATAAGTAAATAGAGTAGTGAAAGTAGTATGTCGAGTTATAATCAATTAGTGTTATCGAAAAATAATACCTCGCAGAACATGATGCCATGAGTATATCCTACTTTAAGAATGCATGTCTTCCATGGAGTGGGGATAGAGGATCAGAAAAAACATTTGTTCATTTGTGAGACAATATGGACTGTGAATAACATCTAGGATAATGATGCAAATATTGTGCAGTTGGAAATGAAATTCAAAGATCACACACTATTATGGTACATGAAATATCATATTATGACACATGTGGGGTAGACTAGAACCTTGGTAGAGGTAAGACAAGATCTATTGAAAGAGTTTTAGAAACATAAAACTCAGTCACAGTGCATCACCGAGTTGAACTAGATCAAGTAGATAGTAAATGAATCAATGTGGGACTATGATCAAAGATTTAAGATCTTGAAGAATCAGTTGACGTTCCAAATTCCAGATGAACAACATAGAGAGTTGTTTATTGTAGGACTATTTTTGCATATACGCTTCCCTTTGACGCAAAAAAATATCATGTCACAGTTAGAAGCCTTAGAAATTGCAATGAAGTTAGAAGTTTCTCTGGTAGGATAAAATGGCGTAGGGATGGCTCAAGTGTAGTCATAGTTAGCATCATTAACTATTCAGTTGTGGGATCTTGCAAAGGGAAAAGAAAATCACAAGGAGGTATGGTGCACCACATGTAGAATATAAGGTCACCATAAGAATGAATGTCCAACTTTTCAGCATTATTTGAATACAAGAGCTTCGAATCCACTAGGTTTATGGTACGAGATTTGTAAGACAATGGGTCACAACCATCACAATTTCCCACTAATGCAGAAGTACCAGAGTACTACAAGAAATTTATTTTGTAACTTTTGGAAGTATTTCATACATGAAGAGAAGGATTGTCGCACATTTGATTTGATGAAAAAGTGCACTACGAATGCATATAGAGTCCAAGGAGAAGAATTTGAAGGAGGAGAGTCATAGTATAATACTCCAAGAGGTTATAATCAAGAAGGAAGAGGAGGGTTCACAGGTCATGGAAGAGGAGGATTCAACATAGGTAGAGGACCTATTATATGTTATAACTGTAATTAACCCAAACATTTAGCACGAGACTTCGTGAATCCTTACATGCCATGTACATATTGTAGACAAGTAGACCATGTGACAAAGGATTGTCCATAGTTCATCACAAAATGGAAAGAAAAGAGCAGAGGCGTGTAAAGAACAACCTAATATAGCACAATTCATGCACGGAGGAACCAAAAATAGAACTGATGTGACGGATCAAGCAAACGAGGTCCACTAGTGGGTAAGGAAAGTAGCAGAGCCGCAACTATTGTTTGACCCTAGAAATGAAAAAGAGATGTATACACAAGCAAGGAAATAAGTAATAGGAGAAGAATGGATAAACTTGAATTCAACCAAACCACCTTTGTATGATAGAACACCAATATATGATATGCCACCATTATACAACCATTCTGAAAGGAAATTTGACAAGGTAAGCACTTTGAATAGTTTTATGAAAATGTTTTTAGAGTTAATGAAAGACGAGTCTTCTTGGAGTATGCTACATGGAATGATTGACCATTGTGCCCAAGATAAATAGATATGTATTTCACACAGATCAGTTAACTAGGGGCACTGTAAGAAGAGAAAAAATAGGGAGTTTCGATTCTATTATCCCCATTTTCTGGGATAACTAAGGAGATCGTGTCTTGAGGCCCTCAATTTGTAGATATGGAGTGTTGAGAGACTACGTGACCAATAGTATCCACTTTCACAAATGGAGACCCTTCTCACCACCACATAGGTTAGTGGTCTTTCTTGGGAATGGGTTTTCTACTAGGAACTCCCTTGAAGAAATATTATACCATTCCCAACCATACTTACCACTTTCCATCACCTAAAACCCCCCCATTTCCTTGTATCTTGGGATTTTATGGTGTATTGACCCAAGAAGGGGTTGTCCCTCATTCTATGGGAAGAAGGGCCTAAAGTCCCAAATGGATTGTTGTTGGTTAAAAATTAAAATCATATATATAAACCTTCTATATGCTTCACCGAAGGATCCCCCAAGAAAATATTGAAACTCTTTTCGATAAGAAAAGGGGGACCCACAAGAATAAATGATAGTGAATTCTTAGGGGGTTAGTTGGAGGATAGGAGGTCTCATCACGAGCCGACCTACCATGATCATGGGTATATAGTGGTATCAAATTACCATCATCTGGCCACCAAGCCATGGTAGTGGCTCTTAGTTACACAACTGACAGAAAAAGGGTCTCATCACGAGCCAACCTTCTCATTTCCGTAAGGTATTTGTGAGTGACAAAATCATTATTTGGACACCACATCAGGACACTAGAATTCAACTCATCCTTTAAAACATGAAATAAATAAATAATGGAAAGAGGATGGGCTTTGAAAAAGTGCATTGAAAACAAAGGTGCCACACACCCTCTACAAAGGCACCCATGAATGAGACACTACAATCCCTTGTATGTCATGAACCCCATGCCCAATGAGTCTTGATCCATAACCAATTCATCTAATTCACATATCTTAGAGAGGGATCACTTGGGAAACACTCCTTGACCTAGGGAAAGATCTACCCAATAGGACACCTCGTCAACCCTCCCATATCCAAGCTTGACAGGTTGCATAATGTCTTTGAGAACTTATTTGTTTGACTGGGTAATATTTTATGCACATGATTATGTGGCTCATTTATTGATTTGATTTAATCACCATGATATTTTGACTTCATATTCTTGGAGGGCATGCTTATTTATCTTTGCAGGACCTAGTTGGTGGCCAATTTTGGAAGAACAAGCCTAGCTTGGGCTTCCATGGGGCTTGAAGACCATAGGATGGATTCCAAGGGCCCACTTATAGGATGAATAGTTTCCATTGGAGGCCTAAAGGACATAACAAAGGACCTAAAATAGCCCCTATTTCCAAAATGATTCACTTGGGAGGACTAAAACATCACACTTGAAGGGTTGACGTCATCATTAGGGCTAGGGCATTGGTGGTGCAAGGTGATACATTGTAACACTTGGAGTGGACGAGGCTTGGAGAGGTCATGGAAAGTTGGAGGAAGGCCTCATTGGCCCCAATGACTTCAAATTTTTCTCCAATGAATTCACTAAAGCGTCAAAATGTCCCTCCTAAAAGAGTGACATCAATTTTAGGGTTTTCATTTGTGTAAAAAGTAAAAATTAAAATGAATTGTTTAATATTATTTTGTAAAGTGTAAAGATTAGGTTTGTTGACCCCTAATATTTTGGTTTACCCTAAAATTATGTGGAAAAACTATGTGAATGACATTTTGTATAAATAGAGATCATAAGATCTCATTTTAAGACATAACTCTCCCATTTGGAGAGGCCTTGGACTGAATTTCTCACTACCTTTGTCTATTTATCTCTTGTGCTCTTGTGTATGGCTATATTTTTTGGTTATTGGTTGGTGGAAGTAATGCACTAGCCTTGGAAGTATTTTCTCTTGCTATTTTGGTGGTTTATCTTAGCATCTCTCGTTGAATTTGTAAGAAAACTTTAATTGTGCTATCATTTTTTCTTCAAGTCAAGGTTGATTGTTGCTAGATCTAGGTGGGAATTATAATGGAATACACCCCCACCTTAGTCTCCATCATAATTTTTCTTAAGTTTTCTTGATTTAACAAGGGTTTTCTAAGATAAGTATAAGTGCATATACCCTTTTAGTCTAAACCCTAGATAGGGATACTTGCCTTGGGGAGTAAGAGTATTTACACCCCCAATGAGGTAGTACCTCTAGATTATTCTTTTCTTGACTCCATTAACCCAATAATTAAAGGTACTTTTCATTACTTGTTGCATTGGAGAAATAAAATGTTTCATTGATAAACCTGAAATTTTGTGATTTTTTGAAAGTGTTTCTAGTGGAATCAAATCTATGCTATAAATGCTTGCTTGAGCCAGTAGGGAATATAATTTCTCCAAGGGTTTCTTGATTCTATTAAAAATTTAACCAAAATCCATTAGGGATTCATAAAACCCTAACCAAACTCTTCAATATCTCCTAATTTGACCGATCAAAATTGCCTAAAATATGACCACATGATCTACTAAGTACAATGCATCTTTTGGAAAGTTTTGAGCAAGTTTTAGTGGTTAAATATGTTTCTTTACTAATAAGTTTGTTACATCCTTAAGGATGATAAATATCACTGTAGTAAATGTTTTGAAACAACGTTGCTTTTGTGCTAAAGTCTATCCCTTTCACTCTTGAGTTGAACTAGCCTTTACTAGCTTGTCTCTTGCTTATTCAACTAGAATTTTAGCACTTATTTTGCATCCCTTATTATATTTTATATGCTGATATATATCATTGATTTTTTGTGCAATTAGGGACAACAATATCAAATTTCTTTCCCACCTAGCATACTATACGCAAGTATGGATTTTCTTATGTCTTGGGTAGGTACAATCACTTTTGCAGGTACCCAAAGACTTGGAAACTTTAAACCACTTGAAAATGATTCATCAAGGCCAATTTTCTCTTCCATCATTGAAATTTAGGGGGATACCTCTCTTCCTTCCCTTTAATCTATCTCAATCCCCCCAGGGTCACCGATATTTCCTCCCTAGAGTGACTGAAACACCCTTGAAGTGTGGGACCCATATCAAGGTGACATTGAGTATAGTGTGCCTTATTTGTCGCCACTTGGTGGTTGGGTCGAGATTTTACCAACATACAAATTGTGCAATAAAATTTTGGCACCATTTCCATGGAGGATTTTGAATCCTCTTCATGCCCTAATGGCACTTTGGCAAGATTCCCTCCCAAAGCCTCTATCCCTTAGCTTGCATGGCGTCTTCTTTTGAAGAATGTTCCCTTTTCCACCCTTGATAAATTTCCCTTCAAACTTGTCTGGAGACTCCACTTTCCATGAACCCACCTTTCCCTCTTTCCCTCCTTTTATTAGACTTGATCTCACTTGGCAACTCCATTGAGGTTTCTTTTCATTCAATGGAATTATGGAACCATGGGATGAACCCTCATCTAGAACGTGTTATGACTCGAAGATGGGATTTTTACGGATGGAAAAGGAAAAGGATGATAATAAAGCTGTTAAGTAAATGATGAATCACATAAGGGAGTTATTTCCTGCACTTAATGATGAAGAAGTTCTTGAAGAACATACATAGAAAGAAATTTACCAAGAAGATATCGATGGGTTTTTTCATGTTGAAGATCTAGATGATACATTTGACGAAGATGAAGGACTTGCATATGCCCTTCCACTAGATGAATATGTCCATTCCTTTACTCCTCCTGCACATGGAGACAAAGGGATGGTAAATTTTGTTGATGGTATTGTGAAAGAAACTTTACATATAGTTGAATGAGCATATAGAAACTTTCATACAAACTGGCATACAGAGGTGGGATTTTGGTTGTCTCATTTTCAATAGAGACCCCATTTAAAACTTTCAGCACAACCCTCAAGAAAATGGGTTTGAGTTGTCACCTTCAGAGGAATACTTTTCATATGTATATTATTCATATGTTTGTGATCCTTTGTTACACACCCGATCCATGAGTACCTTTCCTAGGGATGGGGCATTGAAATTTTCATATTCCTTCTTAAATCAGATCCTCCTTTTCTATCTCTATTTTATTTCTACTCACCAAGAGCTCTACAACCTTGGTCAGTATGCTCCTATGAGATTTAAAGAGCATAAGACATGCTCCAGTGAAGGAACTTCAGGCGTTCATCGATTGAGATCCATGTAGCATCCATGGGAATCCATTACCGGGTTCTCTCCTCTCACAGGGAACATCCATTAATCACCTAAGCCAATGAAAGACTCAATATTCATCTAACATACCAAATGTAGAGAGATTCGATACTTTGGCATTGAACGCCTCTTTATTGTCTACGCACGATACCCCCCTGGAGTCCTGAACTTCTGAAGTCCCATAACTTTCCATGTGGCTCTGACCTTTGGGACTTTTGGTCTCTCTACAATACTACACTCCAAATCCTCCAGAGTCCCAAAGTCTTGAACTCCTGGAGTTATGGTCACTTCACCAACCACTTTGGCTAGGCAGGAACGTACCACAGGCTAACACGTAGAAGGGTTAGGGGTGACACATGTCATGTTCCAATAGACATATAGGGTCTACGAAAATCACAAAGCAATATGACACATGGCACATCGATCGTGGGTCCACATCACTCTAGTGACATCGATTTGCCATGTCACGCTAAACTAATAGCCTTCTAACACCTCATAGATTTCACGGTCAAGATTTGGCCATGTGGATGTATATATCTACGGCTCTTGTTACTTCGATACTCTGGCCTCCGGGGGTTTTGCGATGAAAAATCCTCCTTTCTCCTAGAGTTGGTCATTGTCGAGCTGACCACAAGCTAGATCTCATGGTTAGGAAAAGTCTCGAAGCATCCTCAAATCAATGATTCTCGTCACTTCAGGCTTCAGAGCTTATTTACACACCACACCTCAAATCCCCCAGAGTGCCTAGTCTCCAGACTCAAGGATCTAGCACCATGCATACCCTGTATATCGACGGCTGAGAAGGATCCCAAAGAATCTGAGGATTTATGGTGCTCATTACTTTGTGACTACAACCTTCATGGATTTTGACATTACAACACCTCTGTCCTTTCGAAGCATCCAACGTCGGGTTGACTACATCATAAATACGATGGCTAGGAAAGAATCCGAAGGATCCCTAGATCTACGATCCTAGTCACTTTGCAGCACCGACCTTCAGGGGTTTTAGCTTTACTGCCACTCCATTCTCCCGAGGAAGGACTTCGCCGAAGTACCGTGTGTAGGTATCTCCTCCTAAATTATCGAACGGTAGGTGGGGCTCCTAATGATCTCCCTCAAATATACGACTCTTCTTTACTTCATAACGTCGGCATTCAGGGAGTTTGATGCTATGGAATATCCATTCTCCCGAAGTGGTACTCCACCAAAGTCCCCTCGGTGTATATCTAATGACTGAGGGAGCCCCCAGACATTCTCGATCAGTGGCTCGTGCTACTTCCCTATGGTGAGTTGGATCCTGGTTTAGTTGGTAAGATAGGTTCCTCTAACAACCAGGGAAACTGCCTAATGTTAGTCGACCTTACAGGTAACCATTAATCTCGGTCACCTTCAGCTGGTTTGTGACTATTTGGGCCGAAAATACTCCAAATTTCAGGACTTCTAGAGTTCTGAAGACATAAGGACTTAGCTCCCTTAGGTTTAGCACAAGGTTCCTAGGTGTTGGTAACATGGGTCCTTCAAAACTATCGCGAGTTAAACACATCTTCCTCATCATGAACTTGCTAAGGAATTGGGAATGGGGTCCCAGTTGCATAGTAAGGAGTCTGAAGGAGATATACTCTTCAGACCAACAGGGTCAGATTGATGCAATGATTTCTATCCTAGCCATCCTATAGGTTTACATCCCAATACGTCTCGAACTCTAAACTGGGGCATATAGAAGATCAATCAAAAACATAAGTCCACAAGAAGGTAAATTAATACACATAACTTTATCATTCAATACATAGACCATTCTTATATGTATAAAATACATGCATTCATTCATTATCCCATTTCAAAACAAAAAGTATGGAAACACTTATCATAACCAAAAGATGTGATGCAACTGTTGAAAGGGGTGCATGTTTCCACCCAACCATAGCCTCATTCAGTCCTAATGGATATACCACTGGCCACCCCCGATCAAGACCACGATGGTCTGAGAGAGAATTCTTTCTTTTGGCTCAACAATAGTTAGGGATAGAGGTTACTCTCCTCCTCCCATAGGATTTGGGCAATGGGTATTCTCTATACCAAGCAAGGAGGTCTTTCTGATTATTTCCTCAGTCACTCAACACCCTCGTTTATCAACTTGTATCATAACCTTACTAGCCACATCCTACAACCAGAACATATTTGTTTCTTAGTTCTTTTTCGAACTTGAGAGCTTAGTCTCCCTTCTCTTCTTCTCTTCGCAGGTCTTACTCTACCCACACACACCTTCCTTTCTTGCCTTCCTCAACAAGATTGTGTGTGGTCTAAATTCCTAGTCTGTGGTCAGGTATGAAAGAATTACAGATGGGTGCTCTGCCCCATCCCCTCATTAACTCTTGAGGAGGTCTTCCCACCTACCAACTTGACTGTAATTCATTCCTGGGTCAGAGGACCGTTCTGGTCCTCAGTAATTAAACCCAGCAAGGTACTGGTTTGGTGGGGGTTATCTCAACCATTCCTGGTTCCGATCACTATATATTTCATAGAATCTGTGGTCTATCTTGGAAAACCCCCTCTTTCAATAGTCATGCAACACTTATCCATTTCCATTAATAACAAAAATTACATTCCTCAACATTTTATACAAAGGTTCATCAAATCAAACATCCACACATATCGATTTTGGCATAGTCTCTTGGCCAATATATTTATATTTACAAAATGGGGAAAAAGGGGTTTTACAATCCCCTCCCCCTTAAAGGAACATTGTCCTCCATGTTCTATATGTCAATTTTATCTACATATACAGAAGTAAACAAAAAGGGATATGCATGCTTCATGGCATCCTCCATTTCCCACGTAGCCTCATCTGGGCCAAAGTGTTTCCACTACACCTTGACCTGTGTAATGGTTTGGTTCCTAAGTGATTTTTACTTCCTGTCTAGTATGCATTGAGTTTCTGGCAAGAATTCTCCCTCTGACTCCACCTGAATCAAAAAATAGTTAATTATATGATTAGAATCATGTACATATTTCTTCAATAATGAAACATGGAAAACATTATGTTCCTTCACCATGGAAGGGAGTGCTAGACTATAGGCTACAAGTCCCACTCTATATAAGATTTCAAAGGGTACACAATATTAGGGTGCCATCTTGGCACAAGCTCCCATTCTCATGGAACTCTTCCTGGGTATAATTCTGAGATAGACATGGTCTCCTATATTGAACTCTCTAGGAGTTATCTTTCTGTCGGCGTAACTCTTTTGCTTATCCTAAGCAGTTTTCATATTTTTCTTAACTTGAATCAGTTGTTGTTTCATTTCTTTTAGCATGTCAGATCTGATTGTAATTCTATCCATTGGATTATTCCAACCATTTGGAATATCACACTGTCTACCATAGAGGGCTTCAAAAGGGCTCATCTTCAATGACTCTTGATAACCGTTGTTGTAGGAAAACTCTACCAATGGCAGGTAGTCTTCCCATTTCTTAGGTTGATGCATTACATGCATCCTTAGCATGTCTTCTAATAATTGGTTCACTCTTTCTATCTGTCCATGAGTCTGAGGGTTATAGGCAGGGATGATTTTAGGGGCTAAATTTCGCTAATGGGCTAATTTTCCATGGTTTTTCCAAAAACAAGATTCACTATTTTAAAAATGGTTTGCCCAAATTATATAGGATAAAGTTATTTTACCTTAAAAATCGCCAACATTTTATAAAAACTATATAAAATACTTAGAAATTTGAATATTTTTACAAAAATATCGCCAAACATTTATAGTTGACATATGAAGGATTAGTAAGATTCGCCAGGGTTTCTACATTTTAAAATAAATTTCCATCCTTAAAATCATCCATGGTTATAGGATGTGGTAAACAACAATTTAGTCTCAAAACCAACCATTAAGGATTTTCAAAATCTTGAAGTAAATTTTGTGTCCCTATCAGATATAACCTCCCTAGGCATGCCATGCAGTCTCAATATTTCCTTCATGAAGATGTTAGAAATATATATTTCCTTGAAAGTTGACTTGACAGGAATGAAGTGAGCAGAATTGCTCAATTTTTCCACCACTACCATGATGTCATCATTCTGATTGGTTGATTTTGGTAATTAAGTGATGAAATCCATGGCGATGGTTTCCCATTTCCATTCTGGAATTGGTCGAGGTTGTAACAACCCCACTAGGTGCCGGTGTTCCACCTTAACTTGCTGGCATTCTAGACACTTAGATATATAATCAACTATGTCCTTTTTCAATCCAGGCCAATAGAATTGTTTCCTAGTGGCTGTGATCATTTTCTGATAACCTGGGTGACCAGTATATGGTCTCTTGTGTAGTTCATCCATTATGAACCTCTTCAAGTCGTTACAAATTGGAATATACAATCTATTTTTGTAGGTCAACAGACCTTCATCCAACAACTGATAGACTTCATACTTTAGCCATGTGGGCTCTTTCTTTAGGTATTATGTCATAGTCTTGAAAAATGCATCTGTTTCTTGTGCATTCCTGACTCTCTCCCTGACATATGTTTCAGATATTCTTACCATTGCTAGGTGAATTATTTTTACACTTATGCTAAGGGCATCAACCACCCTATTTTCTTTTCCTTTTATGTGTTTGATTTTGAAATCAAACTCACTAAGGAGAGCCATCCACCTAGCTTGTTTAGCATTGAGCTTTGGTTTATCAAATAGGTGCCTCAACCCACAATGGTCTATCATAAGTACAAATATCCTACCCAAGAGGTAATTCCTCCACATTTTTAAATCATGCACTATGGCATCCAACTCTAAATCATGGGTCACATAATTGATTTCATGCTCATTCAATTTTCTGGATTCATAGCAAATTACACAACCTTCTTTCATAAGGAATCCTTAGATTCCTTCCTTACAGGCATCTATACACACAAGGAATTCATCATTAGGGTATGCAATCTTCAATATGGGTGTGTGGGTTAGAAGGTATTTTAGTTCTTGAAATATTTATTCACATTCTGATGTCCAAGTGAATTTAACCTCATTTTTCTGAAGGGCAGTGATTAAACAACCAATCTTGGAAAATTGTTTTATGAACCATTTATAGTATCATGCTAAGCCCATAAAGGACTTGATATCAGATACATCCTTTGGGGTAGGCCATTGTTGATGATTTAAAACGCTAACGTAATTCCGCCCACAAAGTGTTGCTAAAGCTATTATTATAAAACTAAATAATACTAGTAGGTGGGACCCCCTGTAATTATTTAGTAGCAGGTCTATTCATGTTATGATGCTGAGCTACAGAAATCACATGGTTGATATTAATATGGTGGTCATTGATATGAGTTAAGCTGTGAGATGTTGTCCCTTCATGACACAACAACCTTCTATTCATATATGGTATTGTTCTTCTCGCACCCACACAACAAACCTGTTAGTAAAGTCACATGAAGGCATAGATGATTTTAGGGGCTAAATTTCGCTCATGGGCTAATTTTCCATGGTTTTTCCAAAAACGAGATTCACTATTTTAAAAATGATTCGCCCAAATTCTATAGTATAAAATTAGTTTACCTTAAAAATCACCAAAAATTTATATAAACTATATAAAATCCTTAGAAATTTGAATATTTTTACAAAAATATCGCCAAACATTTATAGTTGGCATATGAAGGATAAGTAAGATTCGCCAAGGTTTCTACATTTTAAAATAAATTTCCATCCTTAAAATCATCCCTACATGAAGGGAAATTTTTTTTAAAAGAGGGCAAAGTATTACAATTCAAAGGAACCTAGTATGAAACATTACATGCATAAAATATTCGTTAAGCCTTAGCTAACGAGGAATTGCATTTTAAGAAAAAAATGATTAATTGTGATATGCATATCATGGAAGTTTTGGTGGCGCATTCTTGGCAAGTGGTAATACATGGGTTAAGCGGTCATTGATGCAATCGATACCTATATGCATATGTTATAATCCTTAGTGGCTTATGGAAGCAATGGATTTACAATTTTTTATGGAATACACTATGGTTAATGAATTGATATTCTCTATGCATTGATTGAATAATGGTGTTAATGAAGGCTCATTGGCATGTACTATGGAGTAAATGTGAGATAGGTGGAAGCGACATGCATTTACTGTACGTCACCTTTACCCTTCCAGTTGACCATCACCCTAATTGAACTATTGTTTGATATAGCTGTTGTGATTGCGCTCTGGATTTTGGGTAGATTGAAACCGCTCGGACACCTCTCGTCTTAAGGTCTTCTATTAACAGGTATGTATCCTTTGGCCATTCCTAACTTCACTTTGGTTATGAAATATTTTTGGCTTGATTGTATGCATTTGTGTTGTCCTGAGTATTGCAACTGTGTGGTTTCGAATTGAATGGAAAATCGATGGTTCTGCGTATAATTGTTGCGGGTTCATGAGAGTTGGTGGTCTCTTGGGTGATAGATTTTGTTACCATTACATTATGTTTAAAGTTTTTTCTTTTAAAAATATGAATAGATGATTATCTTCACGGTTCCTGGGTTTAACTATAACCTTGTCCAACTCTCTAAAGGAAATGCTTCCCATCCTAAATCATCGTGGTCCTCCTTGAACGTGTGCCTTTAGCCCAAAGATACACCACAGTCGGTGCCCCCCCTCCTTCCTATGATGGCTACTATGCGAACCCATAAACCCTCCATACCGGAGCTGCATAAGGAGTCTGTCATGAATGTTAAGTTTATTTTGGCCTTTTACTTCGATTACAGGCTCACCCGTGATTCGTATAGCAGTGATGTTAGTATGGTGTTGACCACTACCTCTGTTGTAATGGCATGAGCCCTACATTTCCAATTGCACTTCTAAGAGTCACAACCGCCAGCCTGTATTCAGGGAATCAATTTGTTTTTATTATGAAAGGACCTCTGTCGTTTCCATTTTGGTTCGTGGGTATACACCATTATCACGCTTGTTGGCCTTTTGTTTCCCTTACCAAAGTGTCGAATTGTTGGTTATTATACGACTGTTAGATTGGTTCTCATGATGTTATGATAATGGTTGGCATTAGTCACAGGGGTTTGGCGTTGTTCACACATGTCGCGTCCTGTAGATGATGTTTTGAGAATTAGAAGATCTGATTGGATATGTTTACTGCTTTTTTTTGTCATTGGTAGAATACACTTGAATGTGTGCGGCCTAGTCACTCACAGGCAGCTTAATAAATGGACCATATTGTATTTTTGAGTTATATCTTGGTTATATATCATTGTGTGGTTATGGGAATTATAAAACTGTGGAATCCTCTCAGTTGTGCACCACGTATAATATAGATGCCTTGTTTGTATGCCTAGTGATACTCCTGAATTATAAGTGCGTTATGTTTTTGCAAATTGATCATTGTTTACGATAGTTGTGTGGAATGTTTGGCTCGGTTTTAAGTTGCACTGAAATATTTGTTTCACAGTGGCATGGTTACATGGTTTTGTAAATTTACTTCTGCATAGCCTGTGTCTAAATGTTTATTGTCGGTTATCGTCAATTGCTTTTCAAGCATGACATGTGAGGTCTTGATCATTTCGATTTTTCCACTGCATATATATGTATGGGGATGAATATCATTACATATCTTGATTGGCTCTATTACAAAAATGGAGACTTCATTGTTTTTTTTTTGGGAACACTACTTGGAAATATAGATGTGGATATGGAAATTTTATGGCGGTGATGGATGTTAAAAGCTACAGATTGGGAATGAGTGTTGTTGTTGATTGTTATAAAATGAAGAATGTACAAATAAGAGGGAAAAAACCTCTTGCAAAGAGTGTGGAATAATTCTGTTGTAATGGAATTGTGTTAGATATTAATGGGTAGTGAAATTAGTCAAATGTACAGGAGCTATTACTTAGTCATCCAAATTTTGGTTGATGCATATTTTCCTTACTACAAATATGTTATGGATTGCTTGATTAATCTCATGAATAGTAAACATTTTATTTCCCCCTCATTATCTGATTTTTCGCTAATTATAAACCCCTCACATATCCCATAACCATTTTGTTCACCCCCTGTTTTGATATTGATCACAGCTAAGGAAGATTTTGTGTTAGATTGGACAAAAGTGGCAGAATTCTGTGTGGACTGCAGTGAGGTTTGTTGGTTTGTTTACATTTGATTGTTTTTATCATTGAGAAGTGACCATATCTCTTCCCTTTCATTATATCATATTTTCGCTAATTACAAACCCCTCATGTATCCCTAAACATTTTTTCCACCCCCTTTATCATTGATTGACATTAAAACAATTTGTATGGATTGGATTGCATGAACCTGATACATTCTGAGCCAAATCTATTTCATTTTTTTTAGAGTTATCCTGCATGGCTATTCAAAGAGAATATTTGCTAATCGATTACACATGCAGGATTCTTTGGTTGGATTGGGCAGGAAGTAGCTCTACCTAGGCCTGAAAGGTCACCTTTCCAAGTCCCACAATGACAGGTTGACTTCAGGTATTTTGGACAACATGTTTTATTTTGAATATATGGAGTATTATTTTTGAAATAATTTCAATTTTCATGAGTTGAAATTGCCAAAAGTATATATGTTGATGGGAAGCACAAGGAAGTGTGTTTGCTTAAATAATGAATTAGGTTATGATGATAAGATGGTTATGAACTAAAGGGAGTCACAAGGGGTCCCACCTACTCATTATTATTTAATGATAATCCTTATTATAATTACTACTAGTCCCCCTAACTAAATTTAGTTAAGGCCTTATGCTAACTTAACTAATAAGTTAGTTCAACTACTCTAACCAATTCTAAATTGTTAAAGGCTGAACTAAGGAGAGGAACAAGGGAGGATAGAAGCACAAAGCATGCTAAGGTTTTCTCTTTGAGTTATGTTGAGATAGTTCAGTTTTCATTCATTCATATATTCATCATAGCCTAATTCTCTTTTGTGATAGCAGGGTCTTATTGTAGACATCAACATTCATGGCTGAATCAAATCATTCCAACACTTGTTCTTCAGAGTTGTTGATCTATCTTTGATAGTATGTGTAGAATTGTTTGTTTGTGAATTAAATTTCATGATTGATAAAGGATATTGTGCCAAGTCGAGTGGGAAACAATCAATGGCAGGTTGATCCAGCTTTTAGAGTTCATTTTTGGTTTTCTGTCAGAGGTCCTTTTGTATGCTCCATCGGGGATTTCTAAGTTTGACTTTGGTCCAAGATTTATGTATGAAGTTTTGTAAAGGCAATGAATCTTTGGTGAATTGGAATGAAATAAGGGATTGTTGTATGTCTCATATACATTGATCATGATCTTGGTGTCTTTACTTCTATTCTTAGATTTATTTCAGCAACTGATATTTTCATAAAAATACATAAAACGTGAATTTCTAGCAAGATTTTTGTTGATAAAAGGCTAGCCTAAGCACTTGTAATTAATACTTGTGAGTTAGGATATATATTTTTGTTGGATATAAAAATAGGGTGATATTCCTGTCTACTTTACTTTATCCAAGTCAAGTCTGAAAATGATTGAGTAAGATCAATTCATATCTTGTCCTCAACATTTATTTGGCAACCATACTAGGGATATCTTTGATATCTCTCTGGTTAAATTATATACTCGATTTTTCATCGATACATCCTTCTTTTCTATTTTGATTCTTTGATTTTTTTTCTATTCATGATTGTTCCTATTGCAAAGCAGCCTAGAAATCAACAATAACCTTTCGTTTCTTCATTTCTTTCTTTCATGTCCTTAGATTCTCGTGCTTCTAGAAGAAGAAGAGGCTTGTCACCTAAAATCAACCCTATTGCTGAAATAGGAAGGAGAAACATTGTGTTATCCGCCCAACAAAGTGCTCTAAGGAGAAATTTTTCTGATTCATCCAACTCGTCTTTCTTTTCTTGACCTATCATCCACAAAATGGAATCTAGTGGTGGCTCTGGTGGCACTGGAAGTGCTCCATCTTTCTAATATTTATCGTCATCGGTGATTGGTAGCTTGTACAACCACCATATCGCAATCCAATATACTACAAACCCCACCAAAGTCATTAAAAAACATGGCCTCTTTTAGTTCGAAGAAGATTCCACAACCACACCATGGCATGTATCTTTTCATGTTAACCTAGCACCTACTACTCGCCTGCTTTCAAAGTTTAAAGAGAATTTGCCTAAGTTCTCAGGAAACAACACTGTTAGTACTAATGAACACCTACTGGAATTTTTGAATGTTTGTCATAATATAGGGGCTAATGACAATGATAGTTGCATGCACCTGTTTGTCAATTCCTTGGAAGGAAAAGTTGTAGTTGATTTCTTTGACCTTCCTCCTAATATCTTGTCTACATGGGAGGAGCTGATTTATTGGTTTCGATCCATTTACGAGAAATCCAAAATCCCTGCTGAGAAGTTAAGGGAGTATAATAACGTCACTTACAAGTATGGTGAGACCATCAGGTCCTTCAACTTGTGTTTTACCAAGTTGTATAACCAAATCCCTGAACTTGTCCACCACCAGAACCAAGATGCCTTCATGCATTACTACAATGCATTGCCTTCTCCTTACCGTCACAGGCTTGACGAAAAGGCCATTGATAATTTCGGTTCCACTCTGCACACTTACTCAGAGTATGAGGAACAACTTGAACAAACTATTCTACCCTAGGGTGAGTCATTTAGATAGACAGATATGTCCGGTCTCTTACAGCAGGTACAAGATATGAACAATATGATGATATCTTTTGAGCGGAAAGGTATTGTCAACCCTCTCACCCCTAGAGCTTCATCCTATTCTTCCCCTCATTTTAGAAGTCTGTTTGGAAATAATCCTCAGCCCAAAGCTACCCTACCTAGGGGTTGGTGTAACTTTTGCAAGGAACACCATGAAGAAACCACCTGTGAGGTCAAGAAGAGTGCCAAAGACAAGATCTTTGGTAAAATACCAGAAGCTACTATTGTTTTCCTAGATTTTTCCGATCCAGAAGATGTCATGGTCATCAATACTAGGAACAAATCCTATTCCCCAAAAGGAAAATTTGACCCTCCTCGCAGTTCTTCTAGCCCGAGTTCATCCTCAACCGCTGTTGCACCCCAGGTTCCTAAAATTCTTGAGAGTCAAGGAATCACCCTTTCTCTCCCCTCTTCCAAATATAATATCCTAAATCAATTGGCCAACATTAAGGAAAATGAAACCCTCCTAAACATGGTTGTCGTCCCTGAACAACAGATGCATATGAAACAATTCATGGAAGGAAAATCTTTTGTTGTAGCTAATCTTTCCGAGGAGGTAAATGAAGAGGATTCTTATGTAAATAAAATAGGTGTACATAGCTTTAGATACCCTGTAAAAATTCCCCCTTTTTATATTTCAATAAAAATCATGGATAAAATTTCCCATTGTTGACTCATTGATGGTGGTTTGGGCCCAAGTATGATGTCAAAGATTATTATGGAAGATCTAGGCTTGTCTTGTACAGATGAAAATTCCAGAAGCATGCTTTCCTGTAATAATATACAGCAAAAGACCATAGGTGAGATTAAGGATGTGACCTTAGGTTTGTGTGATCACCTTGTAATAAGGATGAACCTTAGCATTCAGGTAATTGATATGCCTGTAAGAAATTATTCAATTATTTTGGGAAGATATTGGAAAGCCTTAACAGGTGGATACCTCTCACTTGATGGGACACATTTATCCGTTCCTCGAAACGAAAAAAATATTATAGTTCTTAGAGAAGGAAGGATATCCCCTTATATTGAGAGTGTTTCACAACCTAATGTAAACTATCTCTAAGAAGACCTAAGAGTATACTCTATCTTTTTTGAGGAGGATAATATTCCTTTGGAACAAATCAATCTAGATGATGATATGTGGAACATGCACTTTGATGTTTAATGCTCTAATGAGTGAAATGGAGTTGGTGTGGTCTTAATTTCACCCGTAGGTAAAATCCATAACTTTTCTTATAGGTTTGAGTTTTCTTGCACAAATAACGTCACCGAATTTGAAGCCCTATTATTAGGCATTGAAAACTCATATAATCTTGGTTGCGACCACCTATCAGTTTTTGGGGATTCCAAGCTTGTTGTTAACCTCATACGTAAGATCTATTCCCCTAGAAACAATTTGATGAAACGATACACCCAAATGGTTTGGGCTCTTATATCGAACCTAATATCTTTCAATATCACTCACGTAAAGAGGGAACTAAACTCAATGGACGATCGGTTAGCTGTTTTTGCAGCTTCTCCTACTCAAAAAATTCTGCCTCACAGACCTGATTGTACCTTTTGATCCCTATATCATCCACATATTCCCGATAATGTAGAATATTGGAAGGTATTCCCCAACGACGAGAGCATTTGTGCTTTTATACAAAATGAACCTTTGAAGCCTAAGGAAATTATATCTATGGAAGATAAAAATATTCCTAAAGGCTTGACCCCTCTAGAGAGTTCATTTTATTTGAGTGATGTAGGTGACAAGGAAAAACAAAAAGAAGAATAATTGAAAAGGAATGTGGGTGAGACCATATCCTTAAAAATTGGGACACCCGAGACTCTAAAGAACGTGAAAATAGGTGCCAAATGTTTAGATGAAGAGAAGGAGAATTTTGCCAAGTTGCTTTGTGAATGTCAAGACGTTTTTGCTTGGTCTTATGAGGATCTTTGTGGCTTTGATATTGGTCTTATACAACACGCCATCCCCATTCAGGAAGGCATAAAACTAGTTAGGCAAAAAAAATACCTATCAACCCTGCGCTAGAAGCAACCATTCGAAGGGAGTTAGAAAAACTTTTGAAGGCTGTGATTATCTTTCGAGTCAAGTATTCTGAATGGGTTTCAAATCTAGTCCTTGTTTGAAATATAACTGGTTAGATTAGATTATGCATTGATTTTTGTGCATTAAATCGAGCTAGTATAAAGGACCACTTCCCCCTTCCCAACATGGAAATGATTTTGGAGCAGGTTGCAGGGTCACAAATGATGTCCTTACTTGACGGGTTTTTTGGTTATAATCAAATCAAGGTAAAAAGGGCAGATAAACATAAAACCACCTTTGTTACTTGTTGGGGTACATTTTCTTATGAACGTATGTCATTCGGGTTATCTAATGCAGGTGCCACTTTTCAAAGAGCTATGCAATTAGCTTTTGATGATTTGATCAGTAAGATCATTCAGATCTATCTTGATGACTTAACAGTTTACTCTAAAATCCGATGAGATCATTTTGGCCATCTGAGAAAAGTTTTCATGAGGTGTAGGAAATTTGGAATTTCCCTAAACCCTTCCAAGTCCATTTTTGGTGTTATCGAGGACAATCTCCTTAGACACATTGTCTCTGATTCAATTATTGATCCTGAAAGAATTGTTTCTATCCTTAACCTTCCTTCTCTTACTTCCAAGAAATAAGTTCAAGCCTTTATGGGAGTTATTAACTTCGTCCATAGGTTTGTTCCAGATTTTGCAGTGATGGTCAAGCCAATCCATAATATTCTAAGAAAGAACATTATTTTTCCTGGACTGATGAGGTTGGGAATTATTTTGAAGGTATTAAGAAATCAATCAGCTCCGCACCAGTTTTGGCAATGCTAGATTTTGAGAAGGAATTCACGATTTATACTAATGCCACTGAGGAGGTAGTTTCTGTTGTCCTTACGCAAGATGATGGTCAAGGAAATGAAAAACATGTGGCTTACATGAGTCAAAGTTTGTCTGATGATGAATATAAATACTCTTTTATTGAGAAACATGTTTTTTCTCTTATTAAGGCCATCGAAACGTTTCTCCACTACATCTTAGGTAAGCACACATTGGTAAAATTCCCTTTACATGTTAAGTTTTTTCTCTCACAAACTTATCTTTCAAGAAAACTTGCACATTGGCTTGCCAAGATCCAGGAGCATGATTTAAATATCGTGAATTATACCACTATCAAGGGATGTGACCTATCCCTTCACTTGGCTCAGCATGCCGAAAATGGTGAAGAAATTGACGAAAAAGATAGTTCCCTTTCAACTCTCTTTTAGATTGACGATCAGACCCTCCCTCTCTTAACATCCTTGGTACAAAAACTTGGTTTATTATTTACAAAACCAAATATGTCCAGATAACTTAGATACTCACCAAAGGAGAAGAATTCATCTCGAATATGAAAGATATGTCATTATAGGAGACCTGTTGTTTCGAAGATTTGCTGATGGTGTGCTACTTTGTTGTGTAAACAATGAAGACACACAAAAATTGTTACAGGAAGCCCACGACTCTTCAAGCTCTATCATTCATGTAGGAGGTCATTTTTTTGCAAAGACCACTTCTTTTAAGATTATTAGGAAGGGATATTATTGGCCTTCTATCTTTCGTGACTCTTATGTTTTTTAGAGGTCTTGTGACAAATGCCAAAAATTTACTGGGAATGAACGTCTTTCAGCCATGCCATTACAACCTGTCTCACCAGATTTTCCTTTTTCAAAATGGGGATTGGATTTTATTGGTCCTATTAACCCTCCTTCTTCAGCTGGGCAGGTTTTCATCTTGACAGCCACAAACTATTTTACTAAATGGGCTGAAGTTGTCCCACTTAAACATTCCACAGATGATCAGGTAATTTCTTTCCTTGAAAATAATATTTTTTCCAAATCTGGTCTTCTGTTGGAAATTATTACAGACAATGGTCCCACTTTCATTTCTGCTAAGTTGAATCAGTTTCTAGACAAATTAGGGGTTAGACATTTCACGTCATCATCTTATTATCCCCAAGGAAATGGGCAAGTTGTGTCCACTAATAAAAATATGATAAGGATTGTCAAAAGGATCATCGAAGATAAACCTCGCTAGTGGCACACTCTCCTCACTTATGCCCTCTGGGAAGATCAAACTAATTCCAAAGTAAGTATTGGTTGTACCCATTTTTAGCTGGTTTATGGCCAAGAATCCCTCCTTCCAACCCAACTGGAACTTTCTTCTTTAAGGTTGATGTTGCAGACCAAAGAATTAAATTCTTTAGATGTTTCACAAAGAGTAAATGAATTACTAGCTTTGGAAGAACAAAGAATGTTTGCTTTGGATAATATTAAAAGGAGACATCAGACCATTAAGAAATATTTCAACAAAAGTGTCAAAACTGTCAATTTTAAGGTCAATGAAAAATTTCTGCTATGGGATTCGGCTCATGCTGATAGAGGAAGGCATTTAAAATTTCAGAAATTATGGTTGGGTCCTTTGAAGATTGCTTTTGTCTTAGGTACAAATTCTTACATTCTAAAATATTTGCAAGAGCGATTGTTTTCCTACAACTCTAATGGTTCTCACTTGAAGCATTATGTGGAACCACTGTAAAAATATCTACGCTATTTGGTTTTCTTCCGTATACTAGTAGTTTAGCTTTGATTTCAATTTTTTGTGCCTCCTTTTCTTCTTACAAGTTTCTTCTTTCTGAGTTGACCTTTTACTACATTGTTTTTCTATCTTTTATCATTGTCTTTTACTGCTGCTACTCTATTTTCTGCATTATTACTCCTGTGACAACTTTTGTCTTTATCATCTTTTAAGATTTGGTCAAGGTAGAAGGTTGGATCAGTTTTTCCACAACGACACCTCCGCAAAAACATTGTTAGTCAATAACGATCAAGATTACACAACTATTAGGGTGTCACCTCTAAAGGACCCTTGAAATTGCTATACATTTCCGTTGTTGTTTTTATAAAGAATTGGTTATCTCCCACTTCTCCCCACCATTTCTTCATCCATTGAGATTGTTATCACTGAAATTTCGTCCACAAATGGTTACATGAATCCAGCATCTCCAAACAACTGTTAGTTCACCCGTGGACCAAAAATGCATTTCCAAAAGGCTCAAAACTATACAATCAACAATAAAATTAGCATGCGCCAAGACTACACAGGGAGCACATGCACATGTGCCATTCAGAAATGTAGGAAAAAGTGCACATGCACACGATGCGTGACTGTGGATGAAAAAAACCGTGCATCCCTCAAAACAACGCATTTATGATATTGGTCGGCCTCCCACCCACTTTTGGTTCAGCTTCCAAGTCCATTTGACATCCAAATCTTGGCTGAATCCAGATGGGTGGCTGGTTAAAGACCTAAGGGTGCCCTAAATTGACCCTTGTTCACAGTAAAAGCTGGTTGAATAATGCCTCAAATTTATGCTATAAAAGGAAGCCATGGGTGCACTACATTTTCAAGGAATTCATTTGTATTGTCATGTTGTTGATATTCTCTTGGAGGATCCTCTTTTCTCATCAAGAGTATGCTAACAACATTGCACTTAGCCATTCATATCACCTCTAGAATAAATGTGCTTTGATTTTTCTTCACCATTTCATCCTAGTTCCTCATTTGTAAGAAGACATCAATATTTGGGGGTCCAATATTCTTGGAGGAAGAGGGGACCCAAAGTCTCCCTTTCTCTTCGGTGTTTTCTTTCCACTAATACAATCCTTTCCATTGGTGGCATGAGAATTGTTTGTTCCTTGTTCTTATGTTCTTATGCACTATAGTTTAATTGCTTTTATCATTCTTAGTTTAATTCTTTGTTTATCTTTTATGCTTTATCTTTCTAACCCTTTCCTTTACTGCTGTCTTGCCTAGCTACCCAACTTGGCTTGTAAGAATCTTTATTTTTCCCATTTAGGGGACAAAAGAGGTGCAACAGATTGGCGACTCCACTGGTGAAAGGTATCAATTTCCTACCCCATTTGGATTATTTTAGCTCTTCTTTCTTTTTATTTAACTTGTAGGAACCATAATCGGCCCAAGACGACCTACAGAAAGTCAAATTCAAAGCTGAGTTGAGAAAATTGCATCCGGAATTTTCTTCAAAAATGTGTGACAGACGTGCGTGGGTTTAGTAGCCCACAGTCGTGCATCATGCACATGTGCGCCAAACCCATTGTATTTCTCAGTGCCCTCTATGCACCTGTGCCCATAGGCATTTTTCAGTTCGCACATTGGCACTCACAACGCCTCTGTCTACTCTGAGACCCATGCATCTGCTTAGAAAATTACACATTGTAAGGTTTTCGTGATTTGTGAAGGGCCCATAGCCTTCTTAAAATTGATTTCATGCATGTTGTAATTTGCACCACACTTACATTCCCTCTCCATATAAAGGGATTAGTCAACACATTGACACAAAAATAATAACTTTTCCTCTTTTTGTTTGTCGTTTTGCCACATGGATGGCTTTCTTTGACTAAAGTTAAGTTGGAATCATTCCACATCACATATAAAACTTGCATTGGGACCATAAATTGGATATAAATCATTGAGTATGCTCTTCTCTCACGCCCTAAAGTGATCTTGAGAATGAGAAAGAGATTGAAGGAAAATTTCATCTCCCTTAAAAAGACAAAAATATTTAGAAGAGGACAACATCCCCCTCGAGACTCCTCTTAGTTTATTTTTCAAACACATCTTAAAATTGTAACGGGTCCATACATGCCCACATGCTACAAATATAGGATAGTTATTGAAGTTTACTTTCTTATATTAAGTCACTAGGGAATTTTAAAGGTTTTTGTAATGGGTCCATACATGCCCACATATGCACAATCTAGGATAGTTTCAAAGATTTCTTAGTTTAAATAACATTAGGGAGTTAAAGGAATAGTAAGGACCCACAAGTCAACATGCTAGTTTCCTAGGGAATTTAAAATTCCAGAAGGTTGTACCAATGACATTTAGTTAATCAGGTAATCAAGACTTGTAAGGACCAAGGGAAGTCCACATGCAGCATGGTGACACCTAATTTATTAAAAATATTGGCACACTTTCACTCATTCACACACAAAATTCATTACTCACTCACATAGTTTTTCATCTTGAAATGTGGAGGTTGAAGTAAGTTTCCTCCAAAGGGATTTCGAAACACCCCACCCTTTTCTTGACGAAACTATCCACTCCCCCTTAATTTCAACAAGATTGGCTCACACCCCCAATCTCTCAAACAATAACATCTAAAACTTTTCTAAAAACTCACTAAGTTTTTCTCCACAGGAGGTGCCAAAAGGAATTTTTTAGTCTAGGTATGATTTCGGGGATAAGCATCCAAAAAAATCCCCATTGTCTGGTTCTCACATCTTCAAAACAATAAAAGTCATCAAATAGGGAACTTTAAATTCTCCAAGTCAAGTGTTTCTACACCATAAGGTAGGGAGATACCCATGAAGGGTTGGCGGTCGAGGTCCATTTGTTTTGTGCATCCCCCCTTGAGGCACCCACCTCTTGGAAGGGATTCATCCTATGACCAATTTCTTAGGCCGAAAATCTAAATGTCGCACTTTTATCGAGGTACCTAGTGACCAAATTTTATGACATCTACCCAGGTGGAAATTGTGGGCTGCAATTGCACCTTGATCGGATTTTGTGTGGCTATTGGGAAATATCGCCAATGCTTTCGGGATATGCACTCTCTACCCCTCATTATAACTGATTACTTCATCCTTCACTAGTTCCTCTTCTAGTGGCTTCAGACCCCACTGTCGAGTGTTATTGGAAGGTCCAGTGTTATTTGAGAGGAAGGGTGTTACGTATTTTAGGACACAAATATTTTCTTTCTTTGTTCACCCACACGGACAAAATCCACCTACTCACATCTATGTTTCTTTATCAATTGATTTATGTATGTGTTAGCGATATTTCTTGTGGGGGATTAGAATGCAAAAGAATGGGTTAAAAACCCACTTGTCCTAAGTTTGGAACGCAAGCGCGCCTGTGGTAAACAGAAAGCGGATTTGGACGATAGAAATCAAAGCGCCCGGATCAACGACGCACGGGTGATTCCGGACCCCCCCCACCTTTCTACCTTTAAGCAGAGGGGGGGGGGGCCGGAATCGGGCACACATCTTCCCGACGGCTGAGATCAACGTGCCCGGATCAATGGCGCTTAGAAGGTTCCATCCTTCTCAGCTGCTCCATTCTTAACTAGTGTGGACCCCCCTTTCCCATCAAGTAGCCTTCTGTTCCATCTGCCCTCTTCCTAGTCGTTCGATGAGGCTTGCGCCCTTTAACCCCTTCCTCATCCTCTGACATATGTCCATATTCCCCCTCCTGGTCCGGATAGTCCTTCTCCCTTATCATCATCCACTCATTGACTGCCATGTGTCCTGCTCTTTCCGCGTCAGTCTCTTGCTAAAAGAAAGCCCATCATATCTTGTCTCCTACCCCCTTCCGCCTGTTGTCCCCCGCCATGTGTTATCCTATGACATCCCTCTCACACCTCGTCACTTCATACCACACCCTCATCAGGTTGGTGCCACCACTCCTATTATGCGCCCTATCCTTCGCGCCGGCCAACATGCCTTCCCATCGGGCCGTTCAGCTAATCCAGGTGGCAACACGAAGGGTCATCCACGTCCCCAACATGCCGAGTTGGCCGGACCATCCTCAATCCCAAGAAAGCAGTTATTGAAGCGGTTGGTGGTGGTTAGACATCGTCTCCGCCATAATGGGAAGGTCCGACAATGAATTAAAGGCACGTCGATTCGCCGATGAAACTGTCAGAAGATCGATCATGTCTGCCATAAGTTGCACGACCATTCAAAGATTGTTGCTACAGATTGTCAGAAGCCATGCAGATGCAAAGCTTTTAATTCAATCTCTCGATTTTGTTGTTGTTGCTGTTTTGAGTATATGTAGGCGTTTTCGCCATTTTTGTATCTATTGATGGTAGAGCGAAGCTCCTGACTGTAAAGTTTTAACAACCATTCTGGTCTTTGGGTTATGCATCCGTGTTTGAGATTTCTTGTTTTATAACAAACAATTCTCCTTTCCATCCGTGTTTCATCTCATGCCAGAGAGTTCATGATCGAATGCTTCGCATGAATTAGCACAATTATGTTATGATAAATGATTTGTTGTTGCATGACCGTTTTCTCTAGTTTTCTGCATTTGGGTATAAGATGATCTTGCCTTCAAGTGCCTTCTCTCACAGGCTGTTAGAAACCTGTTGTTTATAGCAGTCTCCCTGCACTCTTCTCATACAAGTCTTCCACCTGCTCACCCTTTTTACAACTCACTGTTTGAAGTTTATCAAGACCTCACCCACCCATACATGACTGGCCTAGTTTCAGAGTTGAGACGATATTGTTCTGAGTTCTCTTCCATTTGATCACCCCTTTAAACAAATCATGACATTAAACTAATGGGTGTCAGGCTCAACTCCTGCAAGCAATCTAGGAGCGACTTTTGACTCCAACATTTCTGGCGTCGTTGCCGGGGACAAAGTTGAATATTTTCCCCGGGATTGAACGACAACGATCAACTGATTCTGAAGGTGCATCAGAAATCAGAACTTGAAGATTGCTACTGTGCACTTGGTGACTCCATTGTGACGAATCTGCTGGGAGGAACCTGCTTTATGAACTGTGGCTTTCAGAGGCAGACACACGCGGTCTCATCCACACTTGCCTTTAGCTACACCGGAAGCTGACCCCGACGTAGTGCACAGAAAGGGAAAGAAATCTGCAAAAGAAGTTTCCATTGTTGAAACAGGTAATACACCATCCCCTTCTGTGAGAACTCCTTTTTCTCTTCCTCAGTTTCCTAGTAGACCTCCTTCAGAGGTTTCTCATTTCTTGAATTTTGGGAGTGTTCCTGCTGAGTTTTTCGCTCCTGGTCTGGGATTGGAGGGAGAAAGTCTTGTCACTCCCCTCTCCTCTAAATTTGTTCCTTGGCGTAGACCAGGGACTACAAAATATTTCCCCGCTCCTGCTCAAAGAGGAACACCTGTTGACTTGAGCTCATTGGCCTTCTCCCTTAACCCACTCTTGTTTCCCACTCCACTCCGAGACTCATTCCCAGTATCCCCTTCATGAAATCCTTCTCCTCCAAGTTCTCCTCCACCTAATATCCCTATGGTTGTTGCTAATCCCCCTCCGAATAGAATGGATTCCATAGTCACTACTAGATATGCGCCTTTGATCCTACCCCATCCTATGAATCCTCTCCCTACTGGAGACTATTTAAAGTACATGCCCAAGTTCACTGGGGAAGGGGACATAACTGCAGAGGAGCATTTGGATGCTTTCTACAGTTATGCAGACAACCTAAACATTGAAAATGAAGATGTCTGGATGAGAGTCTTTGTCCAGAGCCTGGATGGTGAGGTGAGGAAATGGTTTAGAGGATTAGCCCCTGGATCTATTGCTGAAATTGAAGCCCTCGACAGTGTTTTCCTGAGGCAGTGGGGAGATAGGAAGGATTACATGTATTACATGACTAATTTTGGGTCTCTAAAGAAAATGGAAGGAGATTCTGTCTCGAACTTCTCCAAAAGATTCAATAAAATGTATAACAAGATTCCTGCAGAGATAAATCCCTCGGAAGCCTCTGCCCAAATTTCCTATGCTGGTGCATTTGACTCTAAGTTCTTCCTTTTATTGAGAGAGAGGAGAGACACCTTCTTATCAGTCATGAAAGATGTGGCCATAGAGGTGGAATCCAACATATTAGCAGCTGACAGACTGAGGAACAAGGCCGACGCAAACAGAAGAAAGGGAAAGTCCGAGGCCTCAACTTCTGGCCCATCGTTGCCCCACACCCAAGTGAATGAGCTAACCCAGGTGATGAAGTTTCTGTTTGAAGAGATGGAGAGACTAAAGGTGGAGAGGAGGCAAGCATATAGGGGCCCTCAGAACACCGAGAACAAAGGGGGTTTCAGAAGGACAAATAATTTTGCTCCTCCAACTATACACAAAGAGAAGGGAAGAGACAAGGATGACCAAAGAATTTAGGCTCCCTTTCAGAACAATTTTGTGGCCGATGAAGAAGAAGGAGAAGCAGAGGAGCTGGATCCTGAAATCCACTGCCTAGAACACACTCCTCCTTTGCCTCATCTCACTCAGGCAGCTTATGAGGAGTCTCTCATGAATAGTCAGCTAAATGAATTGAGCAAGGGAGACAAGACTAGTGGCAGCCGAGGTAGGTATAACCTGAGGTCCGACAAAAATACAACAGTACCTGATGTTCCTGAGCCATCTACTAGAACAGAGAAGCCTGCTAATGAAGCAATAGACAGTCACAGAGGTAAGAAGGCTCAACCCCTCTCCCCCATTGTCCACCATCATGTTCCTGAAATAAGAGAAATTTAGAAGCTTACATCTTCTTTTAATTTCGAACATGAGATTCAAAAGACCAGAATCCCTATGCCCCTCACCGAGCTAATCAGACATGAAGAATTTAAAAAGCGTTTCTCTGAACTTTTGAAATCTGAAGCCTCATGCCCTTCTATAGACTTCATAAACCACCAATATGAAAAGCCAGCAGTTTTCCTAGGGCCCATGGTAGAATATAGAGATGACTCATCCCCCCCTTTCTACACATCCCTGAACATACATGATAAACTGTTGCACAACTTCTTAATGGATTCAGGGGCCTCTCACAACCTCATGCCCAAAACCGTCATGGAAGAACTAGGACTAGAAGTCACCCGAGCCTATCATGACCTCTATTCTTTTGACTCTAGAAGAGTTCAGTTTTTGGGAGTCATCAAAGACCTGGTAGTTTCCTTGTTTCAATTGCCCATGAAGAGTATGGTCATGGATGTCATGGTAGCTGATGTTCCCCCCAAGTTTGGCATGCTGTTGTCAAGATCTTGGATTAAGAGACTTGGAGGAACGTTACAGATGGATCTCACATATGCCACCATTCCAGTCTTCGGAGGGGAACATAGGAGATTGTACAGAGAAGCCCAGCTAGCCTACATAGTCAGTGACGAAGCGAACCCCACTAATCACCCCATCTTTGCACTTGACACTGACTTAGGGTCTAGTTTGTTACAGGTCACTGAGACTCCTGAGGCCCCTTTGTAGATCAGAAAACAACCCATTCTCAATCGGGAGATTCCTCCTCCAACCACCTCTGTTTGGAAGATGTTCTTTGATGGAGCTTCTTCCAGTATGGGTGTAGGTGCCGGTGTGGTATTCGTGTCCCCTTGTCAAGAGACCATATCGTTGTCATACAAGCTGGAATTCGAAGTCACCAATAATGTGGCAGAGTATGAAGCTCTTGTTCTAGGTATAAGGGCTGCACAAGAGATGGGAATAAGGGAGATGGCTGTGTTCGGAGATGCAAAATTGATTGTCCAGCAGATCAAAAACGTTTATCAGGCCAAGCATCCTCGACTCAAGAATTACAGGAACATGGTATGGGACCTAGTTGATAATTTCTTCTTGGCTTTTAACATCTCTTTCATTCCAAGGGAAGGAAATGCTCCAGCCAACTTTTTAGCTTTCACAGCTAGTTTTCTCGAAGTTCCTGCGCTGCCCACTGTCAGATCCGATATTGAAATAAAATACAGACCCTATGTACCAGAAAATGTCAAGCATTGGAAGGTATTTGAAGATGATCAAGAGATCGAAAAGTTTCTTCAATCCATTGATGACTTTTCTACATTACACATAGATGAGGATCTTGACATTGAAAGAGCACCTGACTATCACCTTGGAGAGTTTTTGAATAAGATTGCTGACCGCCAGATTATTCAGCTGCCAAGTAATCACATACCGAAGGGACTAATCCCATTAGAAAGGTTGTTCGATGAGAATGATGTGGCAGTAAAGGGTAGAGTTTCGAGTGATGAGGCTGACACAGCTGAGTGCAACATAGGCACACCAGAGGAGCCTAAATTTGTCAAATTGTCAAGGAGTTTGACCGAGGAACAGAGGGACGAATATACTGAGTTACTCAGGGAGTTTGCTGATGTGTTCGCGTGGACCTATAAAGACCTCAAAACATACGACACGTCTGTCATCGAGCACAAGATCCCACTGAAAGAAGAGGCTAGGCCATTCAAGCAGAAGCTGAGACAGATAAATCCCATGCTGCTACCTATCATGGAGAAAGAGGTGAAGAAGCTGCTAGATGCCCAAATCATTGTCCCCTTGAGGTATTCTGACTGGTTGGCCAATTTGGTCCCGGTAAGAAAGAAAAGTGGGGAAATCAGACTCTGTGTTGATTTCAGAAACCTGAATAGGAGCTCAAGGAAAGACAATTATTCCCTGCCCAACATGGATCACATACTGTAGAAGGTAACCGGTGCATCCAGAATATCCATGATTGATGGTTTCTCTGGATACAATCAGATATCAGTGATGCCTGAGGATAGATAAAAAACAACCTTCACCACTCCTTGGGGCACATTCATGTATGCCAAGATTCCTTTTGGGTTGATGAATGCAGGAGCCACTTTCCAGCGAGCCATGGACATAGCCTTCACTGGGGAGAAAGATAAGTTTGTGGTGATCTACCTAGATGACATAACAGTTTTCTCCAAGACTGATAAAGAGCACCGCTGCCACTTGAAGAGGGTTTTCCTGAAGTGTCGGAGATATGGCATATCTTTAAACCCCAAGAAATCATTGTTTTCTATGCAGGAGGGGAAGCTATTGGGCCATATAGTATCAACAGAGGGAGTGAGAATCGATCCTAGCAGGGTGGAAGCGATTTATACTATGTCACTCCCCAGGTCCAAAAAAGAGGTTCTGACATTTTTGGGGAGGATTAATTTTCTGAGGAGATTCGTCTCAAATTTTGCCGAATTGGTAAAACAAATCACGACCATGATCAGAAAGGGAAATGAAGTAAAATGGACCTCTGAACCCAGGGAATATTTTATCCAAATAAAGAAGGCATTGACTGAGGCACCTGTGCTAATCAATCCCGATTACTCCAAAGATTTTCTGATATTTTCTTTTGCTTTCTGTGATACAGTAGCAACAGTCTTGTTGTAGAAAAATGAGCAAGGGTGAGAGCAACCTATTGCTTTCTACAACAAGGCATTGAGAGACGCAGAACTCCGGTATGAGATCATGGAAAAGCATGCCTATGCATTGGTGAAGGCTCTTAAAGCTTTTAGAGTCTATGTCCTGCACTCAAAGATCACTGCATATGTCCCTTCAACCTCTGTGAAGGACATTCTTATACAGCCTGACATAGACGGGAGGAGAGGTAAATGGATCACCAAAATCCTAGAATTTGATCTGGAGATTAAGCCCACCAAATTGATAAAGGGGCAAGGTTTGGCCAAGTTGTTGGCTGAATCCAACTGCAAGGCATTGGGAATGAATTTCATCAATAAGCAAGGTGAGGCATCCAACAAGCAGTTCCAGGGCCCCCTATCACTAGCAGCATGCCCCTGGTACAAGGATATCTTGTACTTTTTGCAAGAGTTAAATCCCCCTGATGGATTGGAAAAAAATAAGGCTAGGGCCTTGAAGCTCAAAGCGGTCAGGTATTGCCTCATTGACAAAGCCTTGTATTGGAAAGACCCTCTGGGAGTATTACTAAGGTGTCTGGACCAGCAGCAAGCCCAGAAGGTCATGTTCGATTTCCATAGCAGTCTCTGTGGAGGTCATCATTTTTGGAAGACCACAGCTCATAAGATCCTTCGAGCTGGGTATTATTGGCCCACCTTGTTTCCTGATGTCTGCAAAGAAATCAGAGCATGCATCAAATGCAATAAGTTCTCGGGAAAGCAGCAACTCAAATCTCTACCATTAAATCATATAGTAGTTTCAACACCCTTTCAGCAGTGGGGATTGGACTTTATCGAAGAAATTCATCCTCCCTCAAGTGGCCAACACAGATGGATTCTGACTGCAACCGACTATTTCACCAAATGGATAGAAGCTGTCCCTACCAGAAGCAATTCTCACAAAGTAATTATCAGCTTCCTGGAAGATATCATAGCAAGGTTTGGCTGCCCTAGAAAAATCATCACCGACAATGCCTCCCCATTTTGGTCTGAGCCTCTGGTTAAGTTCTGTGAACAGTTCGAGATTTCACTGCTTCACTCTAATCCCTATTATCCTCGAGGAAACAGGCTGGCAGAGTCCTCCAATAAAAGTCTGATCAAGCTAATTAAGAAGCTACTAGAGGATAATAAAAGGGCCTGGGATTCAAAGCTCAAGTTTTCTCTCTGGGCTGATCAGGTGACAACCAAGAAATCCCTAGGCATCTCTCCTTTCCAACTTGTTTATGGAATAGAGGTCGTTTTCCCTACTCAGCTCGCCTTATCTGTGGAAAATTTCCTCCAGGACCTTGAAGGAGAACCCAATCATGTGATCAGAAGGATTCATCAGATGGTGGAAGTGCAGCAGATCAGAGAACAGGTCATGAATAAGGCCTACAATCATCAGCAGAAGATCAAGCAGGCTTTTGACAGGAAGAGCAAAAAGAAAGAATTCAAGCAGGGTGATTTGGTGCTCAAATGGGATGCACCCAGGCAGGAAAAGGGCAAGCACAATAAATTTGATGCCCTCTGGTTCGGGCCTTTCAAGATCCTTGAAGTATTTTCAAACAACACTTACAGATTGTAGGATCTAGAAGGCAAAGAAGTTTTTAGCAGCTCAGTAAATGGGCATTTCTTAAAAAAATGTTTTCTGTGAGCCACAGTCTGCTCTTTTTGTTTTGTTTTGTAAATATTGTTTCTGTTTTTGTTTTTGTCCTAATAAATGACTCTATAGCCCAACCGTAAAGGCACTGAATCTAAAAAAGAGTTCTTATAGCATCACATGGATGACTCTATCCCCCATGGAGCCAAATGTTAGTGATATTTCTTGTGGGGGGGGTTAGAATGAAAAAGAACAGATTAAAAACCCACTTGTCCTAAGTTTGAAATGCAAGCACGCCTGTGGTAAACGACAAGCAGATCTGGACAACAGAAATCAAAGCACCCAGATCAATGGCACATGGGCGATTCCGAACCCCCCCCGCCTTTCTACCTTTAAGCGGAGGGGGGGGGTCCGGAATCAGACACGCATCTTCCCGACGACTGAGATCAATGCGCCTGAATCAACGATGCTCAGAAGGTCCCATCCTTCTCATCTGCTCTGTTCTTAACCAGTGTGGACCCCCCTTTCCCGTCATGTAGCCTTCTGTGCCATCTTCCCTCTTCCTAGCCGTGCGATGAGGCTCGCGCCCTTTAACCCCTTCCTCATCCTTTGACATCTGTCCATCTTCCCCCTCCTGGTCCGGATGGTCCTTCTCCCTTCTCATCATCCACTCATTTACTGCCATGTGTCATGCTCTTTCCGCGTCAGTCTCTTGCTAAAAGCAAGCCCATCATATCTCATCTCCTACCCCCTTCCGCCTATTGTCCCCCGCCATGTGTTCTCCTCTGACATCCCTCTCACACCTTGTCACTTCATACCATGCCCTCATCAGGTTGGTGCCACCACTCCTATTATGAACCCTATCCTTCGCGCTGGCTAGCATGCCTTCTCATCAGGCCATTCAACTAATCCAGGTGGCAACACGAAGGGCCGTCCACGTCCCCGAGATGCCGAGTTGGCTAGACCATCCTCAATCCCAAGAAAGCAGTTATTGAAGCGGTTGGTGGTGGTTAGACATCGTCTCCACCATAATGGGAAGGTCCGACAATGAATTAAAGGCAAGTCGATTCGTCGATGAAACTGTCAAAAGATCAATCGCGTCTGCCATAAGTTGCAGGACCATTCAAAGATTACTGCTGCAGATTGTCAGAAGCCATGCAGATGCAAAGATTTTAATGCAATGTCTTGATTTTGTTGTTGTTTTTGTTTTGAGTATATGTAGGCGTTTTCTCCATTTTTGTATCTATCGATGGTAGAGCGAAGCTCCCGACTGTAAATTTTTAACAACCATTCTGGTCTCTGGGTTATGCATCTGTGTTTGAGATTTCTTGTTTTATAACAAACAATTCTCCTTTCCATCTGTGTTTCATCTCATGCCAGAGAGTTCATGATCGAATGCTTCGCATGAATTAGCACAGTTATGTTATGATAAATGATTTGTTGTTGCATGACCGTTTTCTCTGGTTTTCTTCATTTGGGTAAAAGATGATCTTTCCTTCAAGTGCCTTCTCTCACAGGCTGTTAGAAACCTGTTGTTTATAGCAGTCCCCCTGCACTCTTCTCATACAAGTCTTCCACCTGCTCACTCTTTTTACAACTCACTGTTTGAAGTTTATCAAGACCTCACCCGCCCATACATGACCGGCCTAGTTTAAGAGTTGAGACGATATTGTTCTGAGTTCTCTTCCATTTGATCACCCCTTTAAACAAATCGTGACATTAAACTGATGGGTGTCAGGCTCAGCTCCTGCAAGCAATCCAGGAGCGACTTTTGACTCCAACAGTATGACACACTTGTGATTACATGCGATTGTGAAATATATTGTGAAGGACCAAAATTTTTAGCAAAGACTCTTGTTCATTTATTACTCTCATCACCATTTGCACACATTCACTTGGCTAGTCGAACATCATAGGGGATCCACAAAATCCCTGACATTCCAGACGCTCACTAAATCTCCCTCCTATTTTAGGAGGAGTTCCTAGTCTTACCAACTCATCGGCTCCACTTTCTCACACTCATGTGAGTGATACTATCTTAGGATCAGATTTTCTTGGTTCCACTTTGCCTGGGTCCACTTCCCAAGGTCCAACATCCGCACACTCTCCTTTACATGGAAGTAGGGGGCCAACTTCTTCTCAAGGGAGGAGTACAAACCCACCTCATCCCCTTCAAAGGTCAAGTACACAAAAAACTCACACCATGGCTGGAACTAATCCTCTGCCACCACCTCAGATGCCATACTTGGATTCCCTCAACATACCGGATCTGACTAAACTCACCAATGATCCTATATTGCACAACCCCACATGGCCTGCAATGCCTACCAAACTTCCTTCATACATCCCCAAGTTTGAAGGAAAACCGAGAGACGATCTTGCCAACCAAATCATGACCTTTCACTTATGGTTCTCTTCAAACAAAATCACATATGATTCCTTCCGATTAAGGTTATTTCAATGTACACTCACTGGCCCATCAGCTAAGTGGTACATAGAAGAAAAATCTGGGTCCCATACGACCTTTGAATCTTTTGCCAAAGCATTTTTGACCTTATTTAAACTTCCAATCCTTCATGACAACGGTCTTGAACTCCTCTCAGAGTTTAAAAAAACCTCCACTACACACATTGCTGACCACATTCATGAATGGCATCAACGACGTAGTCTATGTAAAGTAGAATCCACCAAGCAACAATGCCTTAATTGGTTTCTCAAATCACTTTTTTCCATCCTTGCCAAATATGTAGCCGCCACCTTCCCCCAATCGGAAGAAGAAGCCATCAGCAAGGCCCAACAATTCAAACTCATTTATTCATAGTCAGGATATTTGTATACAGTACTACCTGATGCCTCGAGACCCATACCATTTGGCCAAGACAAACCTGGGATGTCTCACTCAGCGGATGGATTGATTGGTACCACTACACATCACAATTCACACCCCTAACAACCCACTATGTATGGTACACCTCCATATCCATTAGCATATGGAGTAAATCCTTACTATCCCCCTCCCCTTTTCCAACATTCATATCCTATCATTCCCCCTCATTCATTGGGGTCACCCCCACCGGTACCCATTCCGTATCCGGTCTCTCAATCTAGTACGGGTCCACCCTCAACACCTAGACATAGCCCTAGAAATAGTGGAAGTACCTCTACTTCCTATACGCCATATGGATCCTATCCACATAACAATCCATATTTTCCATTTCCTAGTCCTCCCCAACCAGTTAATCCTTCACCGAGACAACCACATACCAGAGTCAACCTTGTTCATTCCTTTCCCATTCAACAGGTTCATACATTTTAACAGTTGAATACGGCCAATCCAAATCATAAGAAGAAAGGAAGAAACCAAAACAATGAAAATCTAGGACCAGGCGGGAATAACTCCCACAACCATCCCATTGGGGGAAACCAATACCAAGACCCCCAAGGGGGCACCAATAACAATATACCACGACAAGGGAAGAACAAAAATATTCAAACTAAATTCCCTTGCGCTATATGTGGTGAGTATGGACATTATACTCATCATTTTCCCCAAATTCTTGATCTCCAATGGATGAGGGCATCCATGAACTCACTGGACCCTTTGACACCATTTTCTCCTCAGCAGGCCCCACAACAGTATTTTCAACCACTACCTCCAACTATTTTGCAAAACCCCATTCCATACCAAGGTGTGATGAACACCCAACAAACAATCAACCCTACCCCACCACAAATGGGGCAATATCCAAACCTGGGTGCCACTCAACCTGGGAATCCGGTTGATCACAGTGTCCTCCTCACTAGTGAAGAAATTCTTCTGCAAACCCACAATCATCAATACGGTATACCTCCTAACTCTACCCCAACCACCTCAAAAACACTGCCAGCTACAATAGGACAACCATTGATAATTCCACGTCCTAACGCGGAACCCATTCCCTGCATACCACATATGCCTTTATGACGGAATGTGCATAACCCTCATGCTAGGTATGCTCATAATTATAATATGGTTGATGACTTAGCTCAGTCTCCCATAGCCATGTCATTTTTGGAGGTACTCCAAACCTGTCCATCACAATGAAAATCCTTTCTTCCTGCCTTGGGGGCAGTCAACATAGCTGACATGTAGTTGATCACATTTGATTTAGATAGCAAAGAACCATGTCTTCCCACCCAAGTAGCCTTCCATATACCAGTTAAGATCTAGAACACCACAGTTTATCGGTGTATCATCAATGAAGGTGCATCCACATGCATCATGTATAAACATGTATGGCAGAAAATTGGCTCCCCCGAGCTAGTACCCTCTGCCATCACCCTTCGATCTTATGACGGTCGGCCAACATATTTCGTAGGGATTTGTCAAAATGTCCCCATAGAACTTGGGGGAAAAACCATCCTCATTGACATTGAAGTTATTGATGCCCAACTTGATTACAATATCTTGTTCAAAACAAACTACATGTATGCTATGAAGGCGGTCGCCTCTTCTTTGTTTCGTACGATGATGTTCCCCCACAATGGGAAGATCATCACCATCGACTGGATTACACATTACGAGCCTAACCATTCCGCCAACATTGATAACATCCTTCCCCTTTTCTGTGTTAGCTCAGATGATTTTCTAGTTGTCAACATTAGCCTTGGGCTATTCCAAGACCCATCCATGTTGGGCACTTATCAAGGAGCGCCACCATTCCTAAACCCATCTTTTTCAACACAAGTGTGTGTAGTTTCCTCTAAAGGAACAGACATCGGAGACATGACTCTTATCAATGAGTCCCCTCCCCATATCAAAGTTCCACTAGTTGAAGAAATACTACCTCAGGAGTTCCCTAAGAGTGCCACCGCACCACTTTGGGTTATTCCAGTTGTTTTATCTTAGACGAAGACCTCTGTAATTTGATAGACTATCAATGTCTGTACATTTATCGACACTTCCCACAGGTGTTCTTCTTTTTTTCAGAGCTTGTTCACCATCAGAATTGTCCTCTGCTATTATCAAACTTCCCCGAAGGGCGTTGCAGTGATCTACATCCGCAACAACTTCAGTCACTATATTTTGAGTTACATGACACGAGCATGGGGCATGCCTGCCTCGTTTGTACATAGTTTTATTTTTTCCACACCCTAGGAATAACTTATGTCCTACAGGTCCCCCTCTCCTTCCAATGCATCTCTCTTGATAATCCTCACAATTCTCTTTCTTACACAGGTACTATCAGTAGAAGAAACATTGATGTATTTCAGCTATATGTATGCTCCTAACCTCACACATCAGGGGGCATCTGTTATCACTGAAATTTCATTCGCAAATAGTTATAGGAATCCAGTATCTCCAAACAAATATTAGTTCACCCATGGACCAAAAATCCATTTCCAAGAGGCCCAAAACTATACAATCAACAATAAAATCAGCATGCGCTAAGACTACACAGGGAGCACGCGCACATGCGCCATTCAAAAATGCAGGAAAAGACGCACATGCGCATGATGCACGACTGTGGACGCAAAAAACTACACATCCCTGAAAACAACGCATTTATGATATTGGTTAGCCTCCCACCCACTTTTGGTTCAGCTTCCAAGTCAATTTGACATCCAAATCTTGGCTGAATCTGGCTAGGTAGTTGGTCAAAGACCTAAGGGTGCCCTAAATGGCCCCTTGTTCACACTAAAAGCTAGTTGAATAATGCCTCAAAGTTATGCTATAAAAGGAAGCCATGGGTGCACTACATTTTCAAGGAATTCATTTSTATTGTTATGCTGCTRATATTCTCTTGGAGGATCCTCTTTCCTCATCAAGAGTATGCTAGCACCATTGCACTTAGCCATTCATATCACCTCTAGAATGAATGTGCTTTGGATTCTCTTCACCATTTCATCCTAGTTCCTCATTTGTAGGAAGAGCTCAATATTTGGGGGTCTAAGAGCCCTCCCTTGGAGGAAGAGGGGACCCAAAGTCTCCCTTTCTCTTCGGTGTTTTCTTTCCACTAATACAATCCTTTCCATTGGTGACATGAGTCTTGTTTATTCCTTGTTCTTATCTTCTTATGCACTATAGTTTAATTTTTTTTATCATTCGTAGTTTAATTATTTGTTTATCTTTTATGCTTTATATTTCTAACCCTTTCCTTTACTATTGTCTTCCCTAGCTACCCAACTGGGCTTGTAAACATCTCTATTTTGCCCATTTAGGGGACAAAAGAGGTGCAACAGAGAGTTAAGAGAAAATATGGAAATTTTCCTCCTGGGAGGTCAAAGAATAGATTTTGGTCAATGGGTTATGCGTACAGTGGTAAACAAAAACCCCTCATACTTAAAACATTTCATGAGTTATTCCCAAATTCCCGGTCATATTTCCATTACATCTTCTCACTTCCCCCTATTTCATAACCATTCGAGTTACGTCTTCTTGAGATTACTTTCCTTGGTCTGTGAAACCACGAGTTTTGATTTCTAATCTGTTAAGAAACAATTTCCTTGAGGATTTTCCAGTTTGTTGACGATTGAAAACGCCAATATAGTTTTGCCCGCAAAGTGTTTCTAAAGCTATTATTATAAAACTAAATAATACTAGTAGGTGGGACCCCCTGTAATTATTTAGTAGCAGGTTTGTTCATGTTATGATGTTGAGATACATAAATTACATGGTTGATATTAATATGGTCGTCATTGATATGGGTTAAGTTGTGAGATGTTATCCCTTCATGACACAACAAACTACTATTCATATATGGTATTGTTCTTCTCGCACAACACAACAAACCTGTTAGTAAAGTCACATGAAGGGCAATTTTTTTTAAAGGAGGGAAAAGTATTACAATGCAAAGGAACCTAGTCTGAAACACTACATGCATAAAATATTCGTTAATCCTTAGCTAACGAGGAATGGCATTTTAAGAAAAAAATGATTAATTTTGATATGCATATCATGGAAGTTTTGGTGGCGCATTATTGTCAAGTGGTAATACATGGGTTACACGTTGATTGATGCAATCGGTACAGATATGCATATGTTATAATCCATAGTGGCTTATGGAAGCAATGGCTTTACAATTGTTTATGGACTACGCTATGGTTAATGAATTGATATTCTCGATGCATTGGTTGATTAATGGTGTTAATGAAGGCTCATTGGCATGTACTATGGAGTAAATGTGAGATAGGTGGAAGCGACGCACATTTACTGCACGCCACCTTTACCTTTCCAGTTGGCCATCACCCTAATCAAACTGTTGTTTGATCTGGCTATTGTGATTGAGCTCTAGATTTTGGGTAGATTGAAACCACTCGACCACCTCTCATCTTAAGGTATTTGATTAATAGGTATGTCTCTTTTTTCCATTCCTGACTTCACTCTGGTTATGAAATATTTTTGCCTCGGTTGAATGGGTTTGTGTTGTCCCAATTATTGCAACTATGTGGTCTCGACTTGAATGGAAAATCGATGGTTTTGTGTACAATTGTTGCGGGTTCATCAGAGTTGGTGGTCTCATGGGTGATAGATTTTGTTACCACTGCGTTCTATTTAAAGGTTTTTCTTTTAAAAATATGAATAGATGATTATCTTCACGATTCCTGGGTTTAACTATAACCCTGTCCAACTCTCTCAAGGAAATGCTTCCCATCCACAAGAATCATAGTCCTCCTTGAGCACATGCCTTTAGCCCAAAGATCCACCATAGTCGGTACCCCCCTCCTTCCCGCGATGGATACTATGTGAATCCATAAACCCTCTAGACCAGAGATGCATAAGGATTTTGTTGGGCATGATAAGTTTATTGTGTCCTTTTACTTCGATTACAGGCTCATCCATGATTCATATAGCAGTCATGTTAGTATGGTGTTGACCACTACCTCTGTGGTAATGGCATGAACCCCAAATTTCCAATTGTGCTTCTAAGAGTCACATTCGCCAGCCTATAGTCACGGAATCAATTTGTTTTTATTATGAAAGGGCCTTTGTCGTTTCCATTTTGGTTCATGGGTATACACCGTTATCACGCATGTTGGCCTTTTGTTTCCCTTACCACAATGCTAAATTGTTGGTTATTATACTGCCATTAGAGTGGTGCTCATGATGTTCTTATAATGGTTGGAATTAGTCATAGGGGTTTGTTGTTGTTCACACATGTCGTGTCCCGTAGATGATGTTTTTAGAATTAGAAGATTGGATTGGATATGTTTATTGCTTTTTCTTTGTCATTGGTAGAATACACTTGAATGTGTACGGTCTGGTCACTCACATGCAACTTAATAAATGGTCCATAATGTATTTTTGAGTTATATCATGGTTATATATCATTGTAGAGTTATGAGAATTATGACACTGTGGAATCCTATCAGTTGTGCACCACATATAATATAGATGGCTTGTTTGTATGCCCAGTGATACTCCCGAATTCTAAGTGCATTATCTTTTTTCAAATTGATCACTATTGACGATAGTTGTGTGGAATGTTTGGCTTGGTTTTAAGTCACACTAAAATATGTGTTTCACAGTGGCATGGTTATATGGTTATGGAAATTTACTTCTGCATAGCCTATGTCTAAATGTTGATTGTCGTTTATCGTTAATTGCTTTTCAAGCGTGACATGTGAGGTCTTGATCATTTCTGTTTTTTCCACTGCATATATACGTATGGGGATGAATATCATTACAGATATTGATTGTCTCTATTACATAAATGGAGACTTCATTTTTTTTGGGGGGGAACACTACTTGGAAATATAGATGTGGACTTGGAAATTGTATGGCAGTGATGGATGTTAAAATCTACAGTTTGGGAATGAGTGTTGTTGTTGACTGTTATAAAATGTAGAACGTACAAATAAGAGGGACAAAAACTCTTTCAAAGAGTGTGGAATACTTCTGTTGTAATGGAAGTGTGTTGGATATTAATGGGCAGTGAAATTAGGCAAATGTACATGAACTATTACCCAGTCATCTGATTATTGGTTGATGCATATTTTCCTTACTACAAATATGTTATGGATTGCTTGATTAATCTCATGAACAATAAAAGTTTTCTTTACCCCTCATTATCTCATTTTTCGCTAATTATAAACCCCTCACATATCCCATATTCATTTTATTCACCCCCTGTTCTGATACTGATCACAACTAAGGAAGATTATGTGTTAGAATGGATAACAATGGAATAATTCTTTGTGGATTGCAGTGAGGTTTATTGGTTTGTTTACAGTTGATTTTTGTTATCATTGACAAGTGACCATATATCTTCCCTTTCATTATATCATATTTTCTCTAATTACAAACCCCTCATGTATCCCTAAACATTGTTTCCACCCGCTACTCATTGATTAACGTTAAAACAATTTGTATGGTTTGGATTGCATGATCCTGATACATTCTAAGGAAAATCTATTCCAGTTTGGTTGGATTGGGCATGAAGTAGGTCTACCTAGGTCTGAAAGGTCTCCTTTGCAAGTCCCACATTGATAGATTGACTTTAGGTATTTTGGAAAGTATGTTTTATTTTGAATATATGGAGTATTATTTTTGAAATAATTTCAATTTTCATGAGTTGAAATTTCCAAAAGTATATATGTTGATGGGAAGCACAAGGAAGTGTGTTTGCTTAAATAATGGATTATGTTATGATGGTAGGATGGTTATGAACTAAAGGGAGTCATAAGGGGTCCCACATACTAGTTATTATTTAATGATGGTCCTTATTATAATTACTACTAGTCCCCCTAACTAAGGTTAGTTAAGGCCTTATGTTAACTTAACTAATAATTTATTTCAACTACTCTAACCAATTCTAAATTGTTAAAGGCTGAACTAAGGAGAGGAACAAGGGAGGATAGAAGCACAAAGCATGCTAAGTTTTTATCTTTGAGTTATGTTGAGATATTTCAGTTTTCATTCATTCATATATTCATCGTAGCCTAATTCTCTTTTGTGATAGCAGGGTCTTATTGTAGACAACAACATTCAAGGCTGAATCAAATCATTCAGACACTTGTTCTTCAGAGGTGTTGATCTATCTTTGATAGTTTGTGTAGACTTGTTTCTTTGTGAATTAACTTTCATGATTGATAATGGATATTGTGCAGAGTTGAGTGGGCAGCAATCTGTGGTAAGATGATCTAGCTTTTAGAGTTCAGTTTTGGTTTTCTGTCAGAGGTCCTTTTGTCTGTTCCATCGAGGATTTCTAAGTTTGAATTTGGTCCAAGATTTATGTGTGAAGTTTTGTAAATACAATGACTCTTTGGTGAATTGGAATGAAATAAGGGATTGCTTTATGTCTCATCTACATTGATTAGGATCTTGGTGTCTTTACTTATGTTCTTACATTTATTTCAGCAACTGATATTTTCAGAAAAATACATAAAAAGTGAATTTCTAGCAAGCTTTTTGTTGATAAAAGACTAGCCTAGAACTTGTAATTAATACTTGTGAGTTAGGATATATATATTTTTGTTGGCTATATACATAGGGTGATATGCCCGTCTACTTTAGTTTAGCCAAGTAAAGTCTTAAAATTCTTGAGTAAGATCAATTCATATCTTGTCCTCAACAACCATTCCATGATAGATATGATATTTTCAGGGTCTACTGCCAATCCTTCTAGAGAAATAACATGGCCTAAGTAATGGAATTTCTTCTAGAAAAAGTCACACTTTCTAAACTTAGCGTAGAGATGATGATATTTTAGTACTTGAAGCACCAATTTAATATGTTCTTCATGCTCCTCTCTATTCTTGGAGTAGATTAGGATATCATCAATGAAAACCAATACAAATCTATCTAGGAATTTGATGAGTACATTATTCATTAAACACATAAAATTGGCAAGGGAATTGGTTAATCCAAATAGCACCACCACAAATTCAAAGTGACCATATCTTGTCCTGAAGGTTGTTTTTTGGATGTCTTCATCCTTGATTCAGACTTGATGGTATCCAGACCTTAAGTCAATCTTCAAGAAAATGGAATCACCCCTTAATTGGTCAAACAAGTCATTGATTCTTGGTAAGGGATACTTGTTCTTTATGGTTGTCTTATTGAGTTGTCTATAGTCTATGCACAGTCAGAGTGTGCCATATTTCTTTTTCACAAACAAGACGGGTGCTCCCCATGGAGACACGCTGGGTCAGATGTAGCCTTTTTCCATAAGATCCTTTAGTTGTAGATTTATATCAACTAACTCTAGTGTACTCGTCCTATAGGGCATCCTAGACATTGGCACACCTCCTGGTGCAAGTTCTATGGAGAATTAAATGTCTCTTCTTAGAGGTAGACTCGATACCTCTTCTAGAAACACGTCTTTATACTCTCTTAATATGGGGTGGTACTCTATGTTTAGTTTGTTATCCTCAAAATATTCCAACACCTGTATTTCATATAGAGGACATCCCTTCATACAATAATTTTTCATTTGAAGGGTTGTTATTTGTCTCACTGAGACAGGCCTCTGAATCCCTTGAAGGGTTATTTTTCTCCCTTATTCATTTTCACACTCCAAAGTTTTATGGTAACAATCAAACTTGGTTTTATAAGTGTCTATATAGTACATACCAACCAACAGGTCATAATATCCTAGGGGAATTATGTTAAGGGTCGCTTGGGTAGGAAATCCATCCATAATGAATTGGCAAGTTGGTATGACCTCTAGTATTTTTCTTTTGGTTCCAGTGGCTAGTTGTACCAACCATGGCTTAACATGCTTAATTGGTTGAAATTTACACTTATCAATACTCTGACATAAATCAAATTAGAACCATGGTCAATTAAAATAGAAACTATATGGTTGTCGATCATATATGGTTTCTGATCATACCTTCCATCTCCACCACTGAAGCTTGGTGGTTGGATTGTTTATTATCCAAGGTTGCATAAATCCATGGCATAATCCTAGCCACATTATTGAATGTGGTAGCTTCATGGATATTGTATACTCACCTATTGTTTTGTTTTATGTGTGGACAATCCCTTAGTAGATGTTCTTCTCCACAACCCCAACATTTCAAGGGTTCTTTCTTTGGGTTATCAGTATTTCCTGGGACTGCTCCGAAAGGTTTATATCCACTCTAGGAGGGGAAATTTGGATGATACACAATTATAGTAGGAAGTCTCATCCTAGAACCCTCCCCATAGTTCTTAAATCTTGAGGATTTAAACCCCTTCTTCTTGAATCCCAAACTACTCTTCTTCTTCCAGTCCTCGCGAGGTTATGTTTAACTCCGAAATTGTTGATAATAATACCTTTCCTTCCAGATAGTGTCTTCTAAGGTCTTTGGCTCGTCAAACTCAATCATGTCCTGGTAGGTCTGAGGTAACCCACTAATAAATGGTTGCACTTTTACCTTTTCATCCTTTATATAGGGTAAATACCTTAGCAACTGAAGGAATTTATTGACATATTCCTATATGGTGAGCTGTCCCAGCCTGAGTTAATACAACTACTTAGTCTTCCCATCAAAGTATTTCTCTAATAGATACTTATTCTTAAAGTATTTCTCAATTTGTTTCCATGACAAGTCCTTCTCATGGATTCCCTTCACATTCCTAAGGTGTTCCCACCAAATGGAAGCCTTTCCATTCAGGTTGAAAATGGTTATTCGAGCCTTCAAGTTTTAAGAGTAGTCATGGACTCTGAAATAATTATTTAAACCATGAAGCCAAGCTTTTGCCTCTTCCCCCTTCTTAATATATCCATTGAAAGAGGGTGGTTTGGATTTATTAAACTATTTAGGATCATGATTTTTGGAATGCTTTCACTTATTTTCTTTCCTTTGAGAATGTGAGCTAGATTTTCTACTAGAATATCCCTTGGAGTTGCCAGTTTCCTCTCCAGAGGAATCTTCCGATGAGCATCTCCTACCTTTAGGTTGGAACTTCCTCAATGTACTCCTCCTAGTGTGGCCACTTATGGGAGCACATTTTCATATCTTGGGTGGAATTTGACTTCTCTTCGTATGTCTTTGGTCCATCTGACTGGTTGCGGGTCCATGATGCAACTGCCTTCGTATATCAAATAAACTCTGCAACAACACTACATTAATTTTCGTTTGTTTTTCTTTCTCATTTATCAATATCTCTTTGTTGGCCTTGAACTCTGTAATTTGGACATGAGGCTCCTTAAAGTTTCATCCAAATCCGAAGGGGTTTCCACCACCCTCCTTTCATCAGATTCTTCGTCTCTATTATGAGAGCCATCCCCCACTTCCTAGTGCATCACCATACTTTATACATGTAGTTTTCCCATGATTTACTGATTTCTTGATTGATGACAATGCACCTATTGTTAGACAACAATATATTAGTTTACGAACAATGCATAGTTCGTATTTCTTAAATACACACACAGTAGAAAGCTTCATTCTTTTCTTCAATAAAATTTTAAATAGACTCTTTAGGATAGGGTGTCACCCTTAAAAGTCCTTTAAATATGGTTTTTACGTGACTCATCCATGAGACAAATTAGGACAAGTATTTTAACCATGCTCTGTTACCAATTTGTAACACACCCGACCCTTGAGTACCTTTCCTAGGGATGGGGCATTCGAATTTTCGTCTTCCTTCTTAAATCAGATCCTCCTTTTCTATCTCTATTGTATTTTTTCTCACCAAGAGATCTCCAACCTTGGTCAGCATGATCCTATCAGAGTTCAAGAGAAGAAGACATGCCCCGATGAAGGATCTTTAGGTGTTCATCGATTGAGATCCACGAGAATCCATTACTAGGTTCCCTCCTCTCGCAGGGAACATCCATTCATCACCTAAGCCAATGAAAGACTCAATATTCATCTAACATACTGATTGTAGAGGGAATTGACACTTACTCACTAAACACCTCTTTACTGTCTATGCATGAGACCCCCCAGAGTTTCAAACTCCCAAAGTCCCATAAACTTTCCATGTGGCTTTGACCTTTGGCCCTTTTGGTCTCTCTACAATACTACACTCCAAATTCTTCGGAGTCACGAAGTCCTGGACTCCCAGAGTTCCAATCACTTCACTAATCACTTCAGCTAGGAAGGAACATACCATGGGCTAACACATAGAAGGGCCAGGGGTGACATGTGTCACATTCCAATAGAAATATATGGACTATGAAAAGCACAAATCGAACTGTAATGTGGCACATCGATCGTGGTTCCACGTCACCCTAGTGACATTGACTTTCCACATGAAACCAGACTGAAAACCTTCTAACACCTCTCATATCTCACGGTCGATATCCAGTCACGTATATCCATAGATATACGGCTCTTGTTACTTCTTGACTCTAGCTTTCAGGGGTTTTGCAATGAAAAATCCTCCTTTCTCCCAGAGTTGGTCAACGTTGGGATAACCACAACCTAGATCTGATGGTTAGGAAAAGTATTGAAGTGTCCTCAAATCGATGATTCTCATCAATTCTGGATTTAGAGCTTATCGACACACCACACCTAAAATTCCCCATAGTGCCCAATCTCCAAACTGAAGGATATAGCACCATGCGTCCCCTGTATATCGATGGCTGAGAGGGATCCCAAAGAATCTGAGGATCAATGGTCCTCATTACTTCGTGACTCCAGCCTTCAGGGATTTTGACGTTACATCACCCATGTCCTCCCGAAGCGATAAATGTCGAGATGACTACATCGTAAATCCGACAGCTAGGAAAGAACCCGAAGGATCCCTAGATCTATAGTCCTAGTCAATTCTCATCTCCGGCCTTCAGTGATTTTGGCTTTACTGCCACTCTATTCTCCTAAAGTAGGACTTCAGTTAAGTACCCTATGTGGGTCTCTCCTCCTGAATGATCAAAAATTAGGTGGGGCTCCTAACGATCTCCTCCAAATCTATTGTTCTCCTTTACTTCGTACCTTCGGCATTTGGGGAGTTTGATGCTATGGCATATCCATTCTCCCAAAGTGGTACTCCATTGAATTCCCCTCGGTGTAGATATAAGGACTGAGGGAACTCCTGAACATTCTTGATCGGTGTCTCATGCTACTTCTTGATGGGGAGTTGGATCTTGGTTTAGTCAGTAAGATAGGTTCCTCCAACCACTAGGGAAATATACCAACATCGGTCGACCTTACAGGTAACCGTGACTCCCAGTCACCTTCAGACACTTTGTGACTATTTGGGCCAACAATACTTCAAAGTCCCAGACTTTCGGAGTTTTGAAGCTAGAAGAAATTAGCTCCCTTAGGCTTAACATAGGGTTCATGGATGTTGGTCACATGGGTCCTTCTAAAATATCGCGAGTCAAACACGTCTTCCTGATCGTGAAATTACTAAGGACTTGACCATGGTGTCCCAGTTGCACAACAAGGATTCTAAGGGATATATCCTCTTCAGACCGACATGATTAGATTGATGCAATTCTTTCTATCCCATCCCTCCTACAGTTTTACGTCCCAATAAGTCTCGAAGGTTAAACTGGGGCATATAGATGATCAATAAGAAACATAAGTCCACAAGAGGGTAAATGCATACACATAACTTGATCATTCAATATATAGACCATTCTTAGATGTATAAATACATGCATTCATTCACTATCCCATTTCAAAACACAAAGTATGGAAACACTTATTAGAACCAGAATATGTGATGCGATTGCTGAAAGGGGTGCATGTTTCCACCCAACCATAGGCTCAACCACTCCTAACATATTTATCACTGGAAAACCCTGAGCTAGACCACAATGCTCTGAGAGATAATTCTTTCTTCCGGCTCAGTAATAGTCAGGGATGGAGGTTTCTCTCCTCCTCCCACAAGATCTTGGAAATGGGTTTTCTCTATACCAAGAAAGGAGGCCTTCCCGAGTACTTCCTCAGTCACTCATCACCCTCGCTTATTAGCTTGTATCATAACCCTGCAAACCACATCCTACGACTAGAACACGTTTGTTTATTAGTTCTTTTTTGAACTTTAGAGCTTAGTCTACCTTCTATTCTTCTCTTCGCAGGTCTTCCTCTACCCACACATGCCTTCGTTTCTTTCCTTCCTCGGCAAGATTGTGTGTGGCCCAAATTCCCATTTCTTGTTCAAGTCTTAAAGACTTACATATGGGAACTCTACCCCATCCCCTCATTAACTCTTGAGGAGGTATTCCCACCTACTAGCCTGACTGTAATTCATTCCTGGGTCAAAGGACTATTTTGGTTATGAGTAATTAAATCCAGCAAGGTACTGGTTTGGTGGGGATTATCTCAACCATTCCTGGTTCCCCTCACTATAGCATTCATAGCATCTATGGTCTATCTGGGAAAACACCCGCTTTTAGCAGTCATGCAACACTTATCCATTTCTATTAATAACATAAATTACATTCCTTGACCTTTTATACAAAGGTTCATCAAATCAAACATTCACACATATCGAGTTTTATATAGTCTCTTGGCCAATATATTTATATTTATAAACTAGGGGAAACAAGGGTGTTACATCCTGATGATGACATGATTTCATATTTATTTGAGGGATCTTAACCACTTTCATCCTCAATATTAGAGAAATACCAGGACGTGTCCACCTTAGAGTGATCATAGGCTCACTCTACAAAGAGGAAGTACTTTCATATTTAGGATTTCAACAGGGATTTGAAGATAAATAGGGTGTCCATTTCTCTTCCTAGACCTGATCTCATTCCTTACCTCATTTCCTTCTCTTAGGGAAATAATGAGGTCTTCTTGGGACCTCTCATATCTATTTGGTCTTTAGGAAGAAATGATTATGTTTAGGAGGATGAAGATGAGCCTTCATCTACATATAATATCCCCCTTCAAAGATGGATTGATCCATCTTGTGGCTATCTCTTCAGGAAAGCTTCCTTGCATGATCAGAGTTGCGGATATTCCTTCCAGTAAGATTTCCTCCCTCCCACCCATCTCCATGAGTTTCATTTCATTTCATGATTATATATCTATTTATTCTCATGTTCATTATGTTCTTGACTTTTCTTTGTTGCTTTACATAATCAAGCACAAGGGAAGATACTTTGATGGTATGATCAATTGGTTACATTGTTTGTATGACTTCACCTAACATCATCTATCGATATTTAGGGCCCTGAGGTCCCCAAGTAAGTAGGTAATTCATTTGTTTTCTTTCATTTGCATTTTGATTTCTCATATTAGTTTAGATACATTTCATATTCCATTTTTTATCTACTTGCATATTGATTTCATGCTCAGTGTAGAATTTTTTGAAAAAATAATAAAATTTTCTTTTCTATATTAGTTTTCATTTGGATTTTCTATGTATATGGATGAAAGTGATAGCACCAACCTAGATGATCTAATTGTTTTGTCTAAGTTTTGGAAGGCACAGGTCTTCTAGGAGATGTTGCAGTTCTCATGCACCCTACAATGAGCACATGTCCCCAAGTAGGAGCTAGATGTTATCCCCATTTTGTGGGATAACTAAGGAGACCATGTCGCAAGGCCCTAAGGATGTAGATATGGAGTGTCGAGAGACTACATGACCAGTAGTATCCACTTGCACAAATGGAGACCCTTCTCGCCACCACAGAGGTCAGGATTTTCAAATGGCATCCACCACACCAGCTGGCTTCTAAGAGGTACTGGGACTTTCTCCATGATGTACAATTCAGGTATTATGGTGAGTGTCATTTCAATATTTGAGGAATTTGGGTATGTTTTATCTTAGACTACTTTATATTTCATGACATATGCTTGGAAATTATGCCCTTCTCCCCGCTTCACCTTGGTGGTTGACATTGTTCTCTAGTATTTGGTTTTCCTTGGGAATCGGTTTTCTACTAGGAACTCCATCAAAGATCCATCATACCATTCCCATCCATACTTACCATTACCATCACCTAAAATCCCCCATTTCCTTGTCTCTTTGGATTTTAGGGTGTATTGATCCAAGAAGGGGTTGTCCCTCATTCTATGGGAAGAAGGGGCTGAAGGCCCAGAGAGATTGTTGTTGGTTAAAAATATAAAATCCTATATATAAACCTTCTAGATGCTTCACCCAGGGATCCCCAAAGAAAGAAATGAAATTCTTCTTTGTAAGAAAAGGGGGACCCACAAGAATAAATGATAGTGAATGCTTAGGGGTTTAGTTGGAGGATAGGAGGTCCCATCATGAGCCATAATATCATGATCATGGGTATCTAGTCATATGAAATTGCCATCATATGTCCACCAAGATAGGGTAGTGTCTCTTAGATATACAACTAATAAAAAGGGGGTCTCATCACAAGCCAACCTTCTCATTTCCACAAGGTATTTATGAGTGGCACTGTTGTTTTGGACACCACGCTAGGAGAGTGTCTTTCAAATAATCCTTTAAAACATGAAATAAACAAAGAATGGAAATATGATAGGCTTGGAAAATGTGCATTGCAAATGAAGGTGCCGCACACTCATTACAAAGGAACCCATGAATGAGACACTACAACCCCTTGTATGTCATGAACCCCATGCCGAGTGAGTCTTGATCCATAGACACTTTATCTACTTCACATGGCTTAGAGAGGGATCACTTGGGAAACACTCCTTGACCTAGGCAAATATATACCCAATAGGAGACCTCGTGAACCCTTCCATAACCAAGCTTGGAAAGTTGCATAATGTCTTTGAGCACTTATTCATTTGACCAGGTAATATTTGATGCACATGCTTATGTGGCTCATTTGTTGATTTCATTTACTGTAACACCCCTGTTTCCCCCAACTTGTAATTAATCATTAAGTAGGATTACCATGTTGTGGTATAGGAACATTGTAAATGTATCATTCTTTAATTTCCAATAAATGACTATGGGGGTGAAGCCTTGAAAGTACTAGCCATGATATCACTAGAGGAAAGAATGTGATAATGATAAGAGAACAATTAATAAGAAAAGGACAGGTGGTTGAACCCTCAACCACCCCCATGAAAGGAAGCATGGTATATCTACAGAAGGTCAATTCGAAGTACCACAGGGTCTTGCGGAGCCATAATGGACCCAAGGTTTCTTTCTGACAGAAGGAACTAGATAGGAGGAATATGTGTGCAAGGAACGCAAGAGAATATGAAGAGAAGAGTGGAGAATACGAGGAAGAGGCGAGAAACAGAGAATGAGTCAAAGGCCACGAGCTTGATGTGGAGAAAAAATCTGACAAACCTCATCAAGGCTGTGACAGAGAGGGATATCTCTGAGAGTATGTAGAGAATGAGAACTGAGCAAAAAGCCATGATATTGATGATGAGGAAGCGTCTAATAAACCTCGCAGAAGATGCGAAAGAGAAAGGATAGATGAGAATTGGAATAAATTACCTGGTGATATCATGGCTTGGTACAGGGGTGGCTAGAGTCCTAAGAATGAATGCCTCTGAGCCTATGGTTGGGTGGAAGGAAGAACACCCAAAGCCAGTTAGTTGGCCACCACCTGTAATAGATAAGTAATCTTATATCGTGTGTGTTTAAGTGGTAACTGTGAATTAAGGTTGGATATTCTATGAATGTTGCAGGGATGGACATGTTTTCTTAATGGTTATACTGTATCCCTTCAATTCTGCCTAATTTTGTATTTAAGAAAATAAGAAATTCTCTGGCCTATATGCGTAAATGACTGAGCCCTGTCGTGGCTCAAGTTAGAATAAATAAACTATGAATTGTTAACTTTGGGCATAACCTCATGTGTGCATGCCGAAACTCCTAGTCTTTCTGAAGGAAGGAGTCAGTCAAGCTCATGAGAGGTAGTGCATGTGTGCACAGAGCCCTTACGACGTGGGAAGATATCGAGAC
>JZKD02S1643358.1:453580-469512 GCA_000966675.3 Picea glauca
TAGAGTTGATAGATGAGCGTAAGAGGTGCATAGAAGATTTCCTTAAGCGTTAAGTTTAGGAGGATTAGGGAAAAATACTTAAGTATTTAAGGAGCTGAAAAAACTCAAGTAGAATAGTGAGTTTCGAGCCCTAAAGGAGAGATTCTATTGTTTGAAAGAAGAATGGATGAGATTAGTTTGGGAGGAGCCGAAGTTATTCACAATCGTTGGATCTGGAGAAGGAACATGGGCACTAACCCATTCGATCCCTTCATACCTTGCAGGTCCGATAAATTGAGCATATTCGTTTCCCAGAAGGTGAATCTCCCAAAGTCCCAAAGTAAATCTGGGTCGTAGATTTATAGATCCCTGGGAACTATCCCAACCATCGGATCTACATTATAGTTAGCCTGACATTGACCACTTCAGGAGGAAATATGTTTGGTAATACAAAAACCCTTGAAGTCTCAAAGTCTCGAAGTTGATGTGGACCATGGATCTAAGGATCCTACAGGATCCCTCATGATCGTTCAATCATGGGGACGCGAGTATTAACATCGTGATCATCTGGGAGCCCATGTGTTTATTAACGAGGTTTCTAGGTGTCCCTCTCGGAGTGGCACACACTGGGAACCAAGGGACCCTTAAATGGAAGTTACAAGCCATAGATATACGGGGTCACGTTGATACCCTCGAACCATCAGATTGAGGCTGTGTTCATCCGACACTGACCGACTCCGGGAGAAAAAAGGAGCTTGCATCATAAAACTACTAAAGAGCCGAAGTAGATCTGATCCATCCAAGCCAGAGGGCATGTGTCTTCAGATCCTATACTCTAGAGAGAAGTGACTCTGGGAGGACCAAAGTGTGAAGACACAAGGATTTTCGAAGGCCGGAGTCCCGAAGTCATCCAATTCGTCCATTGTAAGGGATGTGTGGTAGAAGATCTCCCATTTCAGAGGAGGTCACTTCGGGAGAAAAGGGGATGTGTTGGACAAGAACTTCCTAAGGCCAGAGAGATGAAATTCATCGAAGTCGTCTGATAGCTGAGAACAGGTGTCAACATATCTTCCATTTCAGAATATAGCCACTTCATAGGAAAGTGGGGTCATGTGAGTCAATAAATCCCAAATGCCAAAGTACTGAAGTAGATCACAGTCGTTCATCGATAAATACACATGGAATTCGATCTGTAACTTCGAGTACAGAGTATTTTGGAGGAAAAAGGAATTGGAGTGTTTAAAACTCTTGAACATCGAAGTCCCTAAGTAGATTATAACCATCGATCACAAGGGACACGTGGCTCTCTATCTGTAACTCCGGGTACGAAGTACTTTGGGGATAAAATCCTTGGGAGCGTTCAAAAATCCTGAATGCTGAAATCCTGAAGTCAATTAGGGCCGTCAAAATCTCTAAGGACACTTGGCGTCGAATTGTGAACTTCAGAGATTTTCCACTCCAGAGGATTTGCGCAGTGGTTGTATTGGCGCTTGTTGTATTGGTGTTTGGTCATAGTCTGTGTTCATATGAGAGTATATATGGATGGAAGAACAAGAAGAACTTGGGAGAGGCTACATGTCATCTCTGAGCTCGGTTCGGAGTATGGAGACCATGGCTGGAAAGATTTGAAAGAGCAGAATGGGATAGAAACCTTGAATGGGGGTTTTGATTATCCTAAGAAGAGAGAAATTTTGACACCCCCACCATGGGTATGTTACAAATTGGTATCATAGAACGACAACAAAACTTGGCTTGGGCTCATGCACGAGTCGTATGAAAATATTTCTGGAGGAATTTAAGGGGTAACAACCTATCTTACTGAATTCCTAAGAGGTATAGAAAACCTCTACTGAAGAAAAGAATGAGATCCTTTACTGTTGATAGATGTTTTGGAATTGGCAATGTATGTTGCTAATGTTCCCAAATAAAGAAGTTGACTTCACCGTGCAATTGTACGCGTTGTTGTACAGTCATAAGATTCAATTACTAAGTCTAAGATGAGCCTATGGAGAATATTACCACCAAACATAAATCATCTGCATAAGTTCCTTGAGTAGAAGGATGCAGATTTAAAATACAGTTGGGATTTTACCTGAATGATATTGAATCATGATAGTCTATGACAAAGGGAGCCTATCATGTCTTGGGAAATGAAAGTTGATCCTACAGGAATGGGATTATGCTGAAGAACACTAATATTTAAACTAAAATAGAAATGTGAACGGATGGAAAGGAACTGTATCAGTAATTATTACTTCTTTAATGAAGAGTTAAACCTAGTATAGGTGTATAACCCCTCATGTTTAGAGGAATGAGTCTCATGACCATTCCCTAAAAAGGGAGAGCATGCACATCTCTCGAGTTTCAAGTGGACTAAGAAACAAATTTGGTTTCTAGGTACAGGAATTGTTGGATAGGATTTTTCCAATCAAGTAGATAAACGAAGATGTAGAAATATAGAGTGATTGAGTGAGAAATCACATCAACCTCCCTTGCTTGGTGGATAGGAAACTAATCTTCCATATTTCTTGTGGGAGGAGGAGAGTGGCCTATGTTCTTGATTGTTGCTGAAAAGAAGGAATAATTCTAGTTGTAATGGTCAATACCGATCTTGACCTAAAGATACTCTGGATTTCTAAACTAGGATACTCAGTAAGTAACATAATTCAAAATTTCATTTTGGCTCTAAGGGAATAGTAAAAATGGTATTATACATTAAATTGTTAAAACTAAGATAAAATGGTTGACTAAATGTTGATCCTGAATGTGGTAAAGGAATTGTTGGGGAACTTCTTGAAGCCCAATTGGTTAGATTGACATCCAGTGGTGGATGGTAGCCATATAGATATAGTTGGAAGCTAAATTGGTTGTTTTTGTTACCTTGGGCATGGTTATAATTGCCCATATTGTATTTATAAGTTGGGTAATATTACATGGAGGTTGAGGCAAGAGTGTTTTCTTGCTAGCCATTATCGTATACAAAGGGAACATCGTTATGACTATTTCTGATTCAACTTCCATGTGGATTTCGTGTGAATGACTGCAAGATCACAACTGAGAGGGAAGCTCACTGTTACGTGTCCCTATGAGGCTTGTCATAAGGATTGAAAAAATATCCTTGGAGGAGGATCTAGAATTCTGATAGTTCCATGTGTAAATAATGCACATGCATGATGCAAGGATATATGTATATTAAAGGCACAATATGGTTTCCTTGATGAGTGATATGTAAGGTAAGAATTGCACTTTCCAAGATTAAGTGAATACCATGGATGCATGGTTGACTTCATTTTGAAAATTCATTAAAGTTATGTTTTGAATGATAGCTCAAGGGGGGATGCGATCCATTCCCTCAAGAAAGACTAGTATAAATAAATGAAAGAGTAAATGAGAAAGAATGATCTGTGTCAGGATAAGAGCAAAATGATTATGCCTTGAGGATCACATAAGAATGAGTTTAAAAAGTCATGAGTTGACTAATTTTAGAATAGATATGTATGTAGGATGTGAAATATACCCATGGCATCTACATAGAGACTTTTGATTATGTATATGGTTAAGTACATCATGGATGTAAGTTAACAAAACAAGAATATGTACGGATACATAATTTGGGTGCATGAAAAATATGCATGTTTGTATTCCTTATGGAATATTTGGTAAATAGATAAAGCTAACTCAAGGCTGAGGCCATCAAAAATAATGATGGGCATGCAATAAATAAGTTGCTTGTTAAGGGAGTTCCATGTGGAAGAACTGTGTGAAAACTCTGTTAGGAGGCTAGAGTCACAACCTTAATAACTACCGAGAAACTGAGCAGTGAGCTACAATCTTATATATATATATAATAATTGTGGATTACATTTTGAAAGAATCATGTAATGAATATAAGACTAATGAATGAATAAATGAGTATGTTTGATTGAATAGGCTTGGTTGAAGCCATGTTAATAAAATGCAGTTGTATGGCTTGGATACCCAACTAGAGTATGATTCAGGAAGAAAACCCTTATCGAATCAGGATACTCAAGAACCTGAAAGAGGAGATGAATGCGAACCACTCATCGGAGGGAATACCGATCGTAATTGTCAAATAAAATTCACTATCCACTGGAGTTAATGGATCAAACACCAATCATTCGATTATATCTATGATCAGGGATCATTACGGAGCATGAAGGTGAAATTAATGGGTGTGCTATTTCACAGCTTGCAATCAACCAAATTCGTTGATCTCATCGGGGTGGAATATCAATGACCATGATTAGACAGATTTGGGTGAACATTTCCAAATTGGGCCCCACAATCACTGTGAATCATCGATCTATGAACATAGATCGATGGCTGGGAATAATTGCGGAGCGCAAAGGTGAAATTAACAGACGTGCTAGTTCATGGCCCTCAATCAACCAATGTCATTGATCTCGTCAGGGTGGAGAATCAACCACCACGATTAAAAGAGTTGGGAAAGAACTTTTTAGATTATGTATATTAAACTCTTCGATAAAGAGAGAGCATATTCAGATTCCGCAATTGCTATGAACCACCGATCTATGAACGATCGGTGGGTGAACCTACAAGGAGTCCACACGTTAATGTCGTGTAAAAATTGTATTGTGATTGAGTTTTGTGATTGAGTTATGTGTTTGAGTTTAGCACATCGAAGATCTATATCAACCTAAATTCTTGGTCAAACACTTTTGTGTTGGAATTATTATTATTATCTAGAAATTGTGTGGTTAAAATCAATCGAGGGCTAAGATCGACGACCCATAATTATTTAGGAGATTTCATATGCACACGTGTTAACGTCGAGACCTGTACTCGTAATTTAAATTCAATATAGTGGTTTTTTAAGTTTGGGATCCGATCGTAGATTGGACTGCCCGTATTCATTGCATAGATCAGAAGGAGAATTAAACTGTGAGATAGTTGAGGTTCTGCAATCCCTTACAATTGTTAGATCTGGGGGAAGACAGATCTACACCGTTGAATTATGGACAAGGGGTTTAGCCAGGATCATAGCACCTGGACACGGGAGATGATAGGGTAGCTCCTAAAAATAATAGAGCTAAGGTCATAGCTCTTGGTCGCATAGAGAGAAAACGGAGTTCCTCCAGGCCAGTCAAAGAAGATAGAGTTTAACACTCTGCATTAGACTGTGGTCGTGAGGACTAGGTCTAAGGGAATAAAGGTGATCATAGCTAGCACATTGCATGGAATTTATCGAGGAAATGCATGTTTTCATGAAAGGGGGACCTTTCAAAATTTTTACGTACATTATATGGATGTCAAAGGAATGCTTAAAGGAATTCATGTTTAACCTGGAGTTTCATGAATGATGATTTTAGGGCTATGATTAATTCAGAGAAGAAAATATGGTTCTGCTAAAATAATAAATATGGACAAAGAATCCATATGGTAATAAGTTGGTTGAATTTAGACACACCTTGGCAGGAGTGCCTAATCTGAAAAGTGATAACTTGAAATCGATGCAAGGGTGCATTGGGTATGAATTTGGCCACGAATGTTGGCACATTCATTAAAGTCAATTGATATCTGAATTTGATTTTGAAAAGTTGATATACTAAACTGACGCGTGTTTAAGGAATGGAATTTCCTTTTTCTTTGTATCATCAAATATATAAACGTGATTTGATTGTTAGCATGCACAATTTAATAATTTTTTGTGATAGTGCTATAAAGTTGTAGTGAAAATATATGTGCATGGGAAAGTAACAATTTGTTTGCCTAAGGAAAGTTGACTTGCAGGAAGAAAGAGTCTTGAATATGGAAATGTTGTAAGACCATAAGGAAGACTGATTTACTGCTGAGCTACTCCTCTATGGGGAGGAAAGTCCCATGCTTGTGAATCTGGCTCTGTGCGGAACAAATCTGAAAATAAATGAAGAAATTGGAAAATCTGTTGGTGACAGATTTGCAATAAAATTATGAAATTTAATATTGTGATGATGTCTCATGAAATTATCTATGCCTATGATACAGGTGAGAAGAAAAGATATGTCTAGAAAGGATGGATGAAGGCTCTCCAGCTGTAAATCATGAAGGAGGCCACTACTAATCCATGAGAACCCGATGGTAATCCATGATCACCTGGAATATGTTGTGTTGAGGTAACACAAGATGGAGGTATTCCTCGGCAGCAAGTATGATGGACGCCTTGAATGTAAGGCTCAATAAATTCTCTAGGATTATTCCTGTGTGAGAAAACCTTGGCAAGGAAAGATGGATCGCCCGAAGAATTGTATAATAGAGAAGGGGATGCCTGATTTTGGACCTGGAGGGTGAGTGACCGCAAGGAAGAGGAGACTCTGATAGTTCTTGTAAACTATTGATTAGGATCATGCACACAATGGGTATGTCAAGGAAAAATCAGTGAGATTGGATAACAAGAAAACCATGTGGATACAAATCCACAAACTACGTAGATAAGTATTGTGCTAGATTATGAAATTTTCCTAGAAATTTTATGAAACAACAAAATGTTTTCACATGAGACTGTGATTAATGTGCTTGTTTTCCAAGAATTATTGAAGGCGGGTGACAAAGATTAATATTCTAAAAAAGGACCTAACCGAGAAAGAAGGTCAAGACTTCTGAAGTGGTTGAATGAGAAAGGAATGACATGTGTTACTGAGAAGGGGGAGGGTATTGTAACACCCTTGTTTCCCCCAAATTGTAATTAATCATTGATTAGGATTACCATGTTGTGGCATAGAAACATTGTAATTGTATCATTGTTTAAGTGCCAATAACTAACTATGGGGGTGAAGACTTGAAAGTACTAGCCATGATATCACTAGAGGAAAGAATGGGAGAATGATAAGAGAACAATTAATAAGAAAAAGACAGGTGGTTGAACCCTCAACCACCCCCATGAATGGAAGCATGGTCTATTTGCAGAAGGTCAGCTCGAAGTACCACAGGGTCCTGCTAACCTAGAACAGACCCAAGGTTTCTTTCTGAAAAAAGGAATGTGCATGCAAGGCACGCAAGACGATATGAAGAGAAGAGTGGAGGATGCGAGGAAGAAGAAAGAGAAAGAGAAAGAGAAAGAGTTGAAGGATGTTGACATAGGGGCAGACCCAGGGTTCAACACTTCAATGATGAACCAACAAAACCCTAACTATTAGCCCTTTCGGAAACACCTGCAAAGAAGATAAAGTCTCACCCGACATAGAGGCAGGGGTGGTTGTAGGACTCAAGTGTCTACAACCTAGCTGTGACACAGATCTGTGATCACAGTACTTAACAAAGCAATTTCTCAGATAACATTTATTACCTTTTACCCCTATTCACATCACAGGTAAAAACCATAATTACAGAACAATGCAGTATTCAACAAGATCTAACACATCCGAGCACTTAACACATAGAAATAGATCAGATCGAACATTCATTCATAGCATAAGAACTCAGCTATTATATCAGATGCATTTAACATACAAATTACAACAATAATCATAAATCACATCAATAGCATATCAACTATAAAACACAAAGAAACCATAACACAAGATATACATGGTTCACCCCAGTGTGGGGCTACATCCACCAACTCTTCTTATTCTTTATTATATTTTGTCAATCTTCATATATACACAGAGCTACAGAACCCACTCCGCATAGGATAGGATATCTGTGAGCACCTCACTAGATCCTCTGTCTTTGAGTTAGGTATGAGCACAAATCCTTCTTACAATCACTTGCACTTAGATATGAAAGTTCTGAACACATAGTAAGTACAGAGCTAACTCAATCACATAGATCCAACCACTTACATCACTTGCACTTAGAAAAACACCTTATTCCCCTCTTACTTACATCACCTAGCCTTCTATTTATACATTACAAAAGTCTTAAACATGGGTAAAACCCATGGGATGACATCCCATACCTGTTACATAAGTCCTAAACCCAAAAATCCCACAAAAGGGGCCAAGATCCCGAGATCTCTGCTTCGCCTAGGTGCTCCACCTTCGACCAGCATGTCGAAGTACCAAAAATGGTCAAGGGACAATAGGCCCCCAACACTCACTCGTGACCTGTCCCAAGTCACTCTGATCTGGGTAACTCTGCCTCGAAGGCCTTGAGCTTATCTCGAGCTGCCTCAACCTGCTGCTTTTCCTCTTGGAGATGTAACTCCAATGTCCTTAGTTCAATGTCCTTTGCAAGGCACTCATAAGTCTATGCACTTCTACTGTTGAGTTCTTTTCATTCTAAGTCCAATGCCTTGATTCTATTGACTGCACTCTGGGTATTTTCTTCTCTCTAGTTTTTCACTTCCTGTAGAGTGCTTTCCACTACTTGCAATTCCAGTTCTTCCACTCTTGCTTGAAGTTGTTGAATAGCTTCAACGAGCTTCCCCACCTGGCTCTCAGTTGTTTCTTCTTCCATATGTGCTAATCCCATCACATAGAGAAGTTCTCTGGTGACTACTTCTTTAAATCCAATCCACTCTGTGAGCAACTGTTCTTTCTCCTTCTAGATCTGTGCTCCATCCTCTGTAAAGTTCACCTGAAGGTCGTCTTTTTCTTGTTGCACAACCCAACGTTTCTCTATGGCTTCCTCTTTTTATTGATTCAATGCCTCTGTGGCCTGCTCTTTTACTTCTTGGACATGTTGAAGGTGAGCTTCAGTCACATATTCTATTCTATGTAGGTGAGCAGGCTCATCTCCCAACTTTGTTCCTTCTGATGGCGGTGGAACAGTAGACACTGTGCGGTTCAAGTAGAGAGCATGTTTTACTCCTTTGAGCTCTGCTTCAATCCTGTCGAACATTGTCTCCTATTTGTCTTCACTTCACTGCAAAATGTCCTTCGAGGTATCTGATACAATGGTAATAATGAGGTCAATGTCATCCACCATGAGCACAGTCTGTAACTTGGGATTACTAGCTTTTGACTTCTTCCGCGATGAAGGTTTTGTTGGGGAAAACTTTATTTTATTGGATGTATCTATCTCTGTCTAGGGATCTTTAGGTGGTGTTACTTCACCCTGATTCTTCTTGTCTTATTCCCCTTTGTCCTCTTCTTTGTCTACTTCACCACCTCCTCCCCCTTCATGTGAATCTGATGCAGTCTCTTCTGATGCATTGTTCATCTCCTATACCTCTTTTTTTATTTTTCTTCTTGTTGTTGATGGGTGTATCATATTCTTCTTGGGTGACCATAGGGCTTCCGATGATGTCTGAGTTGGATATTTCTTCCTAATCATCTGGTACAAGGAACTCTGTAGGCCATTCCTTGATTATTTCTTCCATGTCCTCCTTTGTGATCTTATAGTAGTATTGGAGCTCTTCCTTGTGTTCGTCTCCATGCGCAGTGATATAAATGAAATGCCTATATTCACAGAACATCGCAAGGGTCCTAAACCTATGCAGGGTATTCAGTGTCATGCGAGGGAAGGATTCAATGGTCCTCTTTAGCTGTAAATAGTATGTTTGGAACATCACTTTCGACTGACATTGTTTTTCCATGTCGCTCGAATACTAGAGCGTAGTGAACTTTGTAGAAAGTGGGTTGGATGGCGCGATTTTAGGGAAGGTCTCTCTTTTTGTCATCTCCCAAGAAATAAAGGTGATGAGGATAAAAAACTATGTGAAATGAAACTCATAACCCTGTTCTTGTGCTTCACAACAATATTTTTCTAACTGGTTGACGAGATTGGTCGCCTAGTTCATTTGCAACCCTTCAATGCATTTTTCTGTGAGGTCGATGACAAACCTCATGACATGCATTGGCCTATTCTTCCTCATGATATTACCAACGATCAACTATCAAGCTAGGCACACTGCACCATTCTGTATGGAGGATACCTTGTAGCCTCGCTTCCCCTTCTCCACATCATTATAGGTGTCTTTTATGCACAGCGCCAAGGCGCGATCTGTAGCCTTCCCTGGGTAAAATTTTTTAGGGTCTGGTCCTTACATGCTTAATCCAGTGATCCAATGAATCAATTATAGATATACAATGATGCATCTGTCTAACCATAGGTGACCACCATGATAACAATATAGGAGGAGTTTAACACACGCGTTAATTTCCTGATGTCTACCAAAGTGTGGTATCTTCATCACATTAAGAACAGTGGACGTTGTGATGTCCATGGTCCATGCCTAAGGGATTATATTCAAATTATTCCCTATTCTTTTGTTTAAGTACTTGTGTGGGGTGAGCATCTCATAATTCTTGCGATCTCCCAAGTTAAAATCACTGATCTTCAGCATCAGAATATGTCCCAACTGTGATCCAACTGCGTGTATCCCCTTCGGGAGGTATGCAGTGATAAATGTATAGTCGAAGTCCCTTGGGACATTTTCATGATTATCTGTTCCAGGCGAAGACGGGATATAGTCGAATAGGATAGATGGGATGAGATTCCCATTCACCAAGTCACCGCGATGCTTGCTCTGCTTCTCTGTCATAGTTCGGGAGGGTCTTGATTGACGTGCATTCGATGGAGAGGCTTTCAATCCTCTCGTTGATGAAGCTTGTGCTCCTATATAAATCACCTTCTCATCCATGAGGTCTATCAGAATTTATTCTACGAAATTATCCATTGCGCTACGTTCTCCTGACATGCACACTCGTAAACAAATATTTTGGGTAGGCGAACAAACACTCAAGGTAGCTGAACAAATGGAGAAGTCTCAATAATCACAACGCGATAATCGGTTCTCAGGTAATCATAATTTTCAAAAGTGTTCTCGGTGAAACATTTGACGAGATAAATAGACAAATTCATAACATGTTCCTCCAACAGACAATAATGCCTCCATCAATGCGATTCCATCTGTTATTGCGTGGTCTCAATGGTCCAATGACGATCTTTCTAGCCATAATTGTGTTTCTAACTGTTCTGGAGCATCGTTCTAATGGTTAGGATGCTTCTAATGGTCATATTGCTTCGTCATGGAGAAGTGTCAATCGATGTTGTTCTGCTATTTCGGTGAGGCTTCAATGTTGTAACCCTTCTTTTTGCGAAGTCCTCTCTAGAACTTCCTATAATTTCTCTAACTTTGATTTCTTCTTGCTGAGTTTTCTTTCTTTCTTTCCCGTGATCCGTGTCTCTGGATTCCTCTTTCCATTTTTATTCATATCCTCTCTTAGCATAGTAACTTCAAACTACTAAGGGTCTTTCAGAGGGTTTGAGGGTAATACTTCTTCTCTTACTGTTTCTGGAGTAGGTTCTCTACTCTCTTGTATGGACAAGTGTTTCAAATCTTCGTGCGTTCTTTCAACTTTGACAGCCCGGTCTCTAGCCCTTAGTAGCTTCGACTTGTCCTCTTGTTCTTCTATTAAGAACGTTATTCTCCTAGACATGAAATCCTTTAGTTTTTTTTTTTTCTATTCTAGAGCTTCCTCTTCTTCTTTCTTGCAGATATGATCCTTCTCAATCGAATTTTTTCCTATTAAAAGTGAAAAAGGAGCGTTGTTCTTAGCAAATTTAGCGACCTTGAATCCTTCTTTTATCAATGTTCCATGAGCACTTGTGGGTACATGGGTGTTAGGTAGCTAGAGCGGTAGTAGTGGGGGCCCAGAGGGCTCATAGTGATAATAGTGGAGGCCATTCAATGTAAGGTGGACTAGGTCCACTATATTATTAAATAAGGCCCACTATGGTAGTTAAATATAATAAATGGGTAGTTAGATATAATAAATGTAAGAGGACTTCTTCGAAGGTTCTACTTATAGAAGATTCCTCCTCTATAATGTTATTAGGTGATGGTATCACTATATAAAGAGGTTCAAGCAATGTAATTGGATATGAAGAGAGTTATTGTATTTGGAGATGAAGCTCAATAAGAGGATGCCCCCTTGAAGAGGCAAGCGAATAGGAGAGGATCCCTTCCATAATAAGATCCATTGTATGGTGTTGCCCTACCTCAAGGGTTTCTATAATAAAGTTGTGGTTTTATATATTGTTCTCTAAATCTTTGTGTTATTTATGTATGCAAGTATTTGGTTCTTAACAAGTGGTATCATAGCACTTTCCTTGGCAGACATTGTGGGAAAACATTTTTTATTTTTGCAGATTGTTTTTTATGGAAAACAAAAAAAAAGGACTGCAACATTCCAGAAATTTTTGATATATTTGTGTTCAAAATTTGCAGAAACAGGTTGTATATCTGAGTTCCTCTCAGAAAAACACCCAATTTGAAAAAACAATCGTTCAAAATGGAATCTGGGAAGTCAAGATATTGAAGTTTTAAAATCTCCAATTTTTCAGGGTTTTTTTCCGCGGATGACAATGTGATTTTTTTTATTTCTGTAGCAGTTGGAGTCTGAATTTTCCAAAACAAATTACAAATATGATTTCCTCTCACAATTTCACCTAATTCCAAAAACCAATAAGCTGAAACGGAGTCCGGGAAGTGAAGTTATGAGCATTTTAAATTCAACAGTTTTTTAGGGTTTTTCCAGAAAAAGTCGCGATTTTCTACCATAACTTATTGTTCTATTTTTTGGGTTTTTTCATGAGGGTTGTAGGAACAAAGAGTTCATAGGGAACTCAAATGGCTATTTCCTCTCAAATCCTCAAATAAATTCTACAAATTACTGAAGCATTCAATCCCAATTGTGTGACACATTGGATGCTAGATTGCATGACCTTGTAGATGGATTCAATGATAGTTTTCGTAGTATTCAAGATTGATTGGATAGCATGAAGGAGAAATTTCTTATGGAGGAAATTAGGGATGAATATAATCAAGAAATGTATGTTTGGTATGATTTTTAGGTTGATTGTGATGATTGGCATATGGATAGTTGTCATTTATGGGATGACAACCACTTTCATATTTTATTTGATGACTCTAATCCACCTTCTGCAAAGAGCATCAATGTGACAAATCGAGAGCCAATGATTATTACTAGTGTCCATCCTACATATTCTACAGTGGTATTATTCCTTCAATATTCTGCTACGACCCTTGTCCATTATGTGGATGGATCTTCTTATTTGAATCCACATGACAGGTGTCAGTCTTTGGAGCATCATTTTGGGTTGGTTATTGGGTTCCAAAATCTTCCACAGGGAGTTCACATGAGCACTTGGACATGGGACCTGGGATTACAATGGTGGTTGGACTACTTCAGCATGGTGGCTTTCCTTTCTACATGGGACCTTGGTTTTCCAGTCTTCTTCAACATTATGGTCCACAATTATCCATGGGACACTGGTATATGGTTTTACATCAAGCGTTGAGGACAATACTTTCATAAGGGGGATGGAATGTTAGGTAGCTAGAGAGTTAGTAGTGGGGGGGAAGAGGGCCCATAGTGATAATATTGGAGGCCATTCAATGTAAGGTGGACTAGGTCCACTATATTATTAAATAAGGCCCACTATGGTAGCTAGATATAATAAATGGGTAGTTAGATATAATAAATCTAAGAAGACTTCTTAGAAGGTTCTAATTCTAGAATATTCCTCCTCTAGAATGTTCTTAGGTGATGGTCACACCATATAAAGAGGTTCAAACAATGTAATGGGATATGAAGAGAATTATTGTATTTAGAGTTAAAGCTCAATAGGAGGATGCCCCCTTCAAGAGACAAGTGAACAAGAGAGGATCCCTTCCATAATAGGATCCATTGTATGGTGTTTCCCTACCTCGAGGGTTTCTATAATAAAGTTGTGGCTTTGTATATTGTTCTATGAATATTTGGGGTATTTCTATATGCAAGTATTTGTTTCTTAATAATTGGTATCAGATCACTTTCCTTGGCAGACATTATGGACAATTTTTTTTTTTTTTTTTNTTTTGTAGTTTTGTTTTTCAGAGAAAAAAAAAAGAGGACCGCGAAATTTCAGAAATTTTCGGTATATTTCTATGCAAAATTTGTATAAACAGATTGTATATCTAAGTTCCTTTCAGACAAACACCCAAGTTGAAAAAAAAAATTGTTCAAAATGGAGTCCGGGAAGTCAAGATATTGAAGTTTTAAAATCTACAATTTTTCAGGGTTGTTTCCGCAAGTGACGATGCAATTTGTTTTATTTCTATAGCAGTTGGAGGCTGAATTTGCCCAAAAAAATTACATATCTGATTTCCTCTCACAATTTCACCCAATTTCAAAAAACAAATCAGCTAAAATGGAGTCCGGGAAGTGAAGTTATAAGCATTTTAAATTCAACATTTTTTTAGGGTTTTTCCAGAAAAACCACGATTTTCTGTCGTAACTTATTGTTCTATTTCTTGGGTTTTTTCATGAAGGTTGAAGGACCGAAGAGTTCATAGGGTGCTCAAATGGATATTTCCTCTCAAACCCTCAAAAAAATTCTACAAATTACTGAAGCATTCAATCCCAATTGTATGACACATTGGATGCTAGATTGCATGACCTTGCAGATGGATTCAATGATAGTTTTCGTAGTATTCAAGATTCATTGGATAACATGCAGGAGAGATTTATTATGGTGAACATTAGGGATGAATATAATCAAGAAATGTATGTTTGGTATTATTTTAAGGCCAATTGTGATGATTGGTATATGGATAGTTGTCATTTCTGGGATGACAACCACTTTCATATTTTATTTGATGACTCTAATCCACCTTCTATAGAGAGCATCAATGTGACAAATCAAGAGCCAATGATTATTACCAGTGTCCATCCTACATATTCTACAGTGGCATTATTCCTTCCAAATTTTTCTACGACACTTTTCTACTATGTGGGTGGATCTTCTTATTTGAATCCACATGATAGGTGTCAATCTTTGGAGCATCATTTTGAGTTGGTTATTGGGTTCCAAAACCTTCCACGAGGAGTTCACATGAGCACTTGGACATGGGACCCAAGCTTACAATGGTGGTTGGAATACTTCAACATGGTGGCTTTCCTTTCTACATGGGACCTTGTTTTTCCAGTCTTCTTTATCATTATGGTCCATAATTATCCATGGGACCCTGGTATATGGTTGTACATCAAGCGTTGAGGACAATGATTTAATAAGGGGGATGAAATGTTAGGTAGCTAGAGAGGTAGTAGTGGGGGCCCAGAGGGCCCATAGTGATAATAGTGGAGTCCATTCAATGTAAGGTGGACTAGGTCCACTATATTATTAAATAAGTCCCACTATGGTAGTTATATATAATAAATGGGTAGTTAGATATAATAAATGTAAGAGGACTTCTTAGAAGGTTCTACTTCTAGAATATTTCTCCTCTAGAATGTTCTTAGGTGATGGTAGCACCATATAAAGAGGTTCAAGCAATGTAATGGGATATGAAGAGAATTATTCTATTGGAACTGAATATCAATAGGAGGATTCCCCCTTGAAGAGGGAAATGAGCAGGATATGATCCCTTCCATAATAGGATCCATTGTATGGTATTTCCCTACCTCGAGGGTTTCTATAATAAAGTTGTGGTTTTCTATATTGTTCTCTGAATCTTTGTGGTATTTCTATATGCAAGTATTTGGTTCTTAACAATGGGCAAGTCTTCCACATAGGGTTATCAAATTTCTCTTAAACAATCCTATTCCTCCCAATGAAGGAACCATAACAGGATTTCCTAATATTTCCCAGGTACTTTCTGCCATAAGGTTCACCTGTGTTTCTGCATCCAATACACAGTCTATGTCAAAGTTTCATATTCTTGTTTCTATCCACGCCTTGTCTTTTAAGATCTCTAATAAACTGATGTCTCTATGATCATTCATTGTTTCTTTCATCTACGATAATATAGTCTCTGATTCTTTCTGGTGTTCTAGCATGTTCTTAGTTTGTTGGTCTTCCTCATGGTTTTTGTTAAGTACCTATACCAGATCTGCAAATATACTTCAGAAATAACCAAGAATAAACCATAAACCAGTCACCATAACAATGAACACAAGAAATATCCAAAACCCTTGAGGTAGGGTAACACCATATATTAATCCTTATGGAAGGATAAAACTCCTCAAGCAATCCTTGCTTGT
>JZKD02S1643358.1:471281-482936 GCA_000966675.3 Picea glauca
ACCTTACATTGAATGACCACATTCTCATATATTAAATGACACATAATAACACATAACTACATTCCCATTGGGTACCTCCCTAGGTACCCCATATTACCTCCCTAGGTATACCACAGTTTTCTTGTCTTATATTCATTTGTTCAACCTTATAAATCATTCTAGGGAAATCCAAAACTTCATGGCCAACATCTTTACAACAAAGGCAAATAGGATTTCTACCAGGGAATTCCTTAGCAAGATGTCTCGATTTTATGCAACTATAGCAAAGGGTCAATAGTCTATTTCTCTTAAATGGTCCCCAAACTTTCATGTTCTGCGCATTGGGATCATAGCAATGAACCTGCAAAAAAATATTTCTAGGGTCCTGCATCCATTTGTTAGTCCAAACATTCTTTCTATGCATAGGAATAACATATCTTTCACTATTTCTATTAGATCTATTCATTTCACATCTTCTTTCTTCTAGTTGTGCCCTAGTTTTTAGATTAGGACAAAATCTATCAAACATACCTAGATCCATTCTTTTGAAACAAAAATTTTCACTTATCTTAACTTTATCAGAGAACAAAGATTTAAGATCTTACCTCTTTTCTTCAGATCTAATTCCTTTCTTAGCACATAGCTTCACAAGTCAAGTAGACTACTATGCACTACAACAACAGATCTACACAAAGATATTTCTCTTTTCTTCAGTTCCCAACAATCATAGTTTTAGGTCCTAACAATGGAGCCATTTGTTGGCATAGGGGCAGACCCAGGGTTCAACACTTCAACAACACACCAACAAAACCCTAACTACTGGCCCTTTTGGCAACACTTGCGAAGCAGATGAAGTCTCACCCGAGGTAGAGGCAGGCGTGGTTGTAGGACTCAAGTGTCTACAACCTAGCTGGGACACAGATCTGTGATCACAATACTTAATAGATCACTTTAGAAGATAACATTCATTAGCTTTTACCCCTATTCACATCGCAGGTAAAAAACCTAATTACATAACAACACAATATTCAACAAGATCTAACACATCCAAGCACTTAGCACATAGAAAATATCAGATCTAGAATTCATTCACAACATAAGCACTAAGCTATTATATCAGATGCATTTAACATACATATTACAACACTAATCATAAATCACATCAATAGCATATCAACTATACATCACAAAGCAACCATAATGCAGGATATACTTGGTTCACTCCAGTGTGGGGCTACATCCATCAAATCTTCTTCTTCTTTATTATCTTTTGTCAATCTTCATATATGCACAGAGCTACAGAACCTACTCTACATAAGACAGGAGATCTACGCACACCTCGCTAGATCCTCCTTCCCCGAGTTAGGTACCAACACAAAGCCTTCTTACAATCACTTGCACTTAGCTTTGCAAGTTCTCAACACATAGTAAGCACGGAGCTAACTCAGTCACATAGATCCAACCACTTACATCACTTGCACTTAGCACAACACCTTATTCCCCTCTTACATACATCGCATAGCCTTCTATTTATACATTACAAAAGGCCTAAACATGGGTAAAACCCATGGACCAAAATCCCATACCCATTACATAAACCCTAAACCCAAAAATCCCATAAAAGGGCGTGAGATCCTATGATCTTCGCTTCGCCTGGGTGCTCTATCTTCGACCAACCTGTCGAAGTCCCAAAAATGGTCAAACATGACCAAGGTTCTTCAAAAATTGGTCAAGGGACAACAAAGGGCATGATCTTGAAGCAGAGAAAACATATGATAAACCTCATCAAGGTCATGACAAAGAGGGAGACCTCTGAGAGTATGAAGAGAACGAGACCTGAGTAGAAGGTCGCGAGCTTGATGTTGAGGAAGCATATGATAAACCTTGTAGAAGATGCAAAAGAGAAAGGATTGATGAGAATTGGCATAAATACCCTGGTGATATTATGGCTTGGCACACGGGTGGCCATAGTGCTAAGAATGAATTCCTCTGAGCCTATGGTTGGGTGGAAGGATGAACATGCACAGTCAGTTAGTTGGCCACCACCTGTAATAGATCAATAATCTTATATCCTGTGTGTTTAAGTGGTAATTGTGAATTAAGGTTGGATATTTTATGAATGTTGCAAGGATGGACATGTTTGCTTAATGGTTATACTGTATCCCTTCAATTTTTCCTAATTGTGTATTTAAGAAAATAAGAAATTCTTTAGCCTGTACACGTAAATGACTGAGCCCTATGGTGGATCAAGTTAGAATAAATGAATTGTGAATTGTTTTCGTTTTGAAGGAAGGGGTCAATCAATATCAAGAGAGGTAGTGCATGTGTGCACAGAGTCTCTATGAGGCAGGAAGAGATCGAGAACCCCCCCCTTAAGTTCTAGAGTTGAAAGATGAGTGCAAGAGGTGCATGGGGGATTTCCCTAAGCGTTAAGTTCAAGAGAATTCGCGAAAAAATACTTAAGTATTTAAGTGGATGATAAAACTCAGGTAGAATAGTGAGTTTCGAGCCCTAAAGAAGAGATCCTTTCGTATGAAAGGAGAATGGACGAGATTAGTTTGGGAGGAGAGAAAGTTCTTCAAAATCGTCAGATCTGGAGAAGGAACATGGGCATTAACCCTTTGATCCCTTAAGACCTTGTGGGTCTGACAAATTGAGCATATTCATTACCCAAGAGGTGAATCTCTCAAAGTCCCGAAGTAAATCTGGGTCGTAGATCTGTAGATGGTCGGGAAATATCCTGATCATCGTATCTACGTTATAGTTAGCTCGACATTGACCACTTCAGGAGGACGAAGGTTTGGTAATACCAAAACCCCCGAAGTCCCAAAGTATCAAAGTTTATGTGGACTGTGGATCTAATGATCCTACAAGATCCCTCATGATCATTCGATCATGGGGATGCGAGTATTAACATCGAGATCATGTGGGATCCGATTCATCGAGTGACAGGGTTGCTAGATGTCCCTCTCGGAGTGGCATGCACTAGGACCCAAGGGAAACTTAAACAAAATTTACAAGTCGTAAATATTTGGGGTCGCATTGATACCCTCAAACTATAAGATTGAGTTCATGGTTAGCCTGACACTGACTGACTCTGGGAGAAAAGAGGGGATTTCATGGCAAAACTCCTGAAGAGCCTAAGTATATCCGATCCATCCAAGTGAGAGGGACAGGTGTTGTCTGATCCTATAATCTAGAGATAAGTCAGTCTAGGAGGACCAAAGTGTGAATACACAAGTATATCCGAAGGTCGGAGTACCGAAGTCATCACATTTGTCCATTGGAAGGGATGCATGGCAGAAGATCTTCCATTTTGGAGGAAGTCACCACGGGAGAAAAGGGGATGTGTTGGACAAGAACTTATGAAGGCCAACGAGCCAGAGTTCATCGAAGCCATCCAACAGCTGACGAATGGTGTCAACAGATCTTCCATTTTAGAAGATAGCAACTTTAGAGGAAAGTGGGGTCACACGAGTTAAGAACTCCTGAACACAGAAGTAGATCATAGTCATTGATTGGGAAAGACATGTGGCATTTGATTTGTAACTCTGTGGTACAAAGTACTTCAAATGAGAAAGGCATTGGATTATGGATACCATGGATGGAAAGATTTGAAAGAGAAGAATGTGATGGAAACCTTGAATGGGGTTTTTGATTCTCCTAAGAAGAGCAAAATTTTTGCACCCCCACCATGGGTGTAATGTCCCCCACCTATTAGAGAGCTGATGAGGAGACTCAGTGGCCTAGGCACCCCCACTAGGTCATAGTCTCGCACTGAGGGGGGGATTCAACGAGGCTAAAGTTATATTTTTGAGTTTACTTAAGAAAGGAAAGGGATAAAGAAGTAAAATATAACTCAATAGAAGAATAGAAGATTAACCCTGGGAGTTAACCTAACTCAACAGAGAATTAGAAGAAAAAGTATAAGTAAGAGGTTGGGGTGCACCTATTAGTCATTCTGATTTTGGTATATTGTTGTTATTTATCTTGAGCATTCAATTTGGGGGTTTTGCTGTACAAACCCTTGTGAGCAACTCAGTGGTGAAATATTCACTGACCTTGTTCCACATCTTGGTCTCGGGGATGAAAGATTCTTCCACACCATTCTACTCTGAGCATATCTCCTTCTAGAGCTTCAACAGATAGCAGGGATGTACCATTAGGGATTTTCTAGTAAGGGCACACCACACCATTGAGGAGGGTTTGATCTAGCCAATCAGGAGGAGCATTGGACATTTCATCAGTTGGGTTTTATTGGAAGGTTCCCCATCATCATTTTGAGGGATTTCTTGAGGAGTTATCACCACTCAATCTTCAACATCACCTTGGGACAATTTGGAGGATAAGAGGATGCCCCACTTTTATGTATTTCTCAGATCTAGAGAGATATGCATGAGTTCTAAGTCTAAAACTTCTCCCATGGGATTCTCATAGCCCGATCTATATTCTTGGAGAGTTTCACATCATTTGGAGGTGTATTTATTCAGGGACAAGTTGCCTAGGGTTTTAGCTATTCAGGAGGGCGCAACTCCCTTAGAAGATTCAGCAGTTGGAGAGGTTGGCCTTGGACGTTGGGATTGAAACTTCAGGAGGAGGTTCCCACTACCCTGATCTATTATCTGAATCATTTTGGGCTCATTTGGAGCATTCTTCCATCAGGGTCGAATTATTGAGGGCTTCAGTCTTCACTTGGAGCGTGGCACTCTTCAACTGGAGGGTTTGGCATTCATATCTGTTTGGTACTGGTCTTCATTACTTATCTAACATTTTGAGGCTTCTTTTGTATTGGAGAGATCATTTTGTAGCAGCTCGTATCTATTGTTTGTACGACCATTTGAGTTTTATGCCATATCGGCCATCTTTTGTATTGATCCTACATTGCTCATAATAAAAAGGTCAGATCTTTGATTGTGCTTCTATATCTTGAATGTATTGTGATCTTCATGTGTTGGATGAATCTTGTATGCAATTAATAACTCAATAAACACCTGCACATCAACAAATTAGTGGTAGTTAGTGATTTCAACCAAAAAATTTGGCTTGAGATCATTACAGTGGTATCAGAGCTTCGATCCTCCAAACCTGTGGACGGATCGACACATGTAAAGGTACAGTGGAATTGTTATGGGTCGGAGGAAGAAACCGAGCAATGAAACATAAGCCAACATGGAAGGGTCAGGGGATGACCATGAGCCTCTAGGCTTGGCTCTCATAGCATCCAAGTTTCACAAGTTCCAACAATCCATCAACCGCATAGAAAGCACATTGGTCCAACACTTGGGCGAGTATCATGAAACCAGCAGGAGGGGACAAGCCGAACTCTCAGAAACCTTGAAGAGGGTTGAAAAGAACCTAAAGATAATGAAAAAGAATCAATCCAAGCTAAATGAACTTCTAATGCAAGTGACCCATCAAGGAAATAACCCTGATACGTATGGGAACAAGGAGGCTGGTGGATCCGGTGGAGCCCATGAGGAGATCAGATATAATCTAGAGAAAGGCCCCAGATCCGAAGGAAGTCTAGAAGGAGACACGACACAGGTTCAGATGGGTAGCACGGTCAATCAAAGGAAATACATACCTATGTTCACAGATGAACAGATTGGCCAACATTCAGGTAGAAGAGCTAACCCCAGACCTTACATGCCCACATTCATAGATGAGCAAGGGCAACAGGAATAGGTTGAAGACTTTGTGGAACAAATAGCAAAGAGTACCAAGGAGTACTATAGTTTGGATATGAGGGTCCAAAGACAGATGTCCCTGGATCAATATTGCTAACTCCGGTTTAGAAATCAGCCTAGGACGAAACATAGGGGAAATTTTGAGTTTGAACGAAGGGCAGGAAAGATAGAGATTCCATACTTTGATGGTACGACCAAGATGACAGCACAATCGTGGGTGTAGAAGTTGGATACCTACCCATGGCTTAACCCCATGAGAGATATGGAGGCCAACAAGTTTTCCACTATGTACTTGGATGGCAAGGCCCACGACTGGTGGTATCATGGGCTCACTACACTCGGCCACAACCAGATTGTATCCTATATAGAATTCACTGAGAGGCTTATTGATAGATTTGATCAAGGAGATCCTGAGTTACATTTCTGAGAGCTCACCCAACTCAAGAAAATAGGTACGACTAAGGCATACATTGATGAATTCCAGAGGTTGGCAGTGATGGTGCAAGATATGTCCCTGACCAGGCTCATGATGCTTTTCACAGAAGGGTTGATGGAACCATTGAAGGGTTGGGTAAAGGCCTTCAAGCCAACCAACCTATAGGAGGCCATTTGGAAGATGAGGAATTTGGGTCTAGCTGCTAAACCAAAATTCATACCCATACATCCTCTTAACAATGGTGGAATAGATCAAAAGCCTCTAATAAACCATGGAAGACATGACCCTAAGGGTTATGACAGGGGTCATGGCATAATAGATGATAACACCAGGAGAGAACTGAGAAGGAAGAAAATCTGCTTCACATGCAAGGAACCATGGAATCCCTCACACAAGTGCATGGGACATGGACAGGTGCATTACATTGAGGTCACTTTATATAATGAAGAAGAAGATGAGATTGGACAGATACAGAACATGGAGGTAGAAACCACTGAGGCAATAGAGGAGGAACAAATCACAGGACATGATAGTATGGCCACCTTGGCATCTATCAGTGGAGTGCCCAAGTATAACACCTTCTAAATGAGAGGGGTCTTACAGGGTCAGAGAGTCTCGGTCTTGATTGACGGAGGAGCTTCCCACAATTTCATTGATGCAACATTGCTGAAGAGGAGGCATATACCCATAGTAGAATTTGAAGGATTCAAAGTGGAGGTTGCAGGAGGAAGCACCATGCCCTATGAAAAATATATTTTGGGCCTAAAGCTTACCTTGGGAAGGCATGAGTTGACATAGGACGTCTATGTCATGGACCTTTTGGATACCAACATCATCCTAGGAGTTCAATGGCTCAGCACATTGGGGCCTATCAACACCAACTACAAAACGATGGAAATGTCATTCACAGAGGAGGGTGGATGAAAGGTAGTGCTTCAGGGCATGACAGGGAATGATGCAAAGGTAGTCATGGCCAAGAGGATGGAAGCCATCTTCTGGAGGGATGAAATAGTATATGCGTATGAATGCAGGATTGTGACACATGTGGATGAACAGGGCAAGGTTCATTACACTCCAGAAATCAAGGAAATCCTTGACAAACACCACAAGGTGTTTGGGCCTATTCCTCTGGGGGTTCCACTGGATAGAGGATTTGAGCACATTATTGAGCTAGAGGAAGGGGCCAAACCAGTGATCACCACACCATACAGACATCCCAATAAGTACAAAGACGAGATAGAAGATTAACCCTGGGAGTTAACCTAGCTCAACAGAGAATTAGAAGAAAAAGTATAAGTAAGAGGTTGGGGTGCAGCTATTAGTCATTCTGATTTTGGTATATTGTTGTTATTGCTCTTGAGCATTCAGTTTGGGGGTTTTTCTATAAAAACCCTTGTGAGCAAATCAGTGGTGAAATATCCACTAACCTTGTTCCACAACTTGGTCTCGGGGATGAAAGATTCCTCCACACCATTCTACTCTGAGCATATCTCCTTCTAGAGCTTCAAAAGATAGCAGGGTCGTACCATTAGGGACTTTCCAGCAAGGGCGTACCACACCATTGAGGAGGGTTTGATCTAGCCAATCAGGAGGAGCATTGGACATTTCATCAGTTGGGTTTTATTGGCAGGTGCCCCATCATCATTTTGAGGGTTTTCTTGAGGAGTTATCACCACTCAATCTTTAGCATCAGCTTGGGACAATTTGGAAGATAAGAGGACATCCCACTTTTCTATATTTCTCAAATCTAGAGAGATCTGCATGAGTTCTGAGTCTGAAACTTCTCCCATGGGATTCTCATAGCCCAATCTATATTCTTGGAGAGTTTCACGTCATTTGGAGGTGTATTTCTTCAGGGACGAGTTGCCTAGGGTTTTAGCTATTCAGGAGGGTGCAACTCCCTTAGAAGATTCAACAGTTGGAGAGGTTGACCTTGGACGTTGGGATTGAAACTTCAGGAGGAGGTTCCCACTGCCCTGATCTATTATCTGACCGAGTTTGGGCTCATTTGGAGCATTCTTCCATCAGGGTCGAATTATTGAGGGCTTCAGTCTTCACTTGGGGCGTGGCACTCTTCAACTGGAGGGTTTGGCATTTAGATCTGCTTGGTATTGGTCTTCATTACTTATCCAACCTTTTGAGGCTTCTTTTGTATTGGCGGGAGCATTTTGTAGCAGCTCGTATCTATTTTTTGTACGACCATTTGAGGTTTATGCCATATTGGCCATCTTTTGTATTGATCATGCATTGCTCATAATAAAAAGGTCAGATCTTTGATTGTGCTTCTATATATTGAATGTATTGTGATCTTCATGTGTTGGATGAATCTTGTATGCACTTAATAACTCAATAAACACCTGCACATCAAAAAATCAGTGGTAGTTAGTGATTCCAAGCAAAAAATTTGGCTTGGGATCATTACAGTGGTATCATAGCTTCAATCCTCCAAACCTGTGGAGGGATCGACGCATGTAGAGGTACAGTGGAATTGTTATGGGTTGGAGGAAGAAACAGAGCAGTGAAACCCAGGCCGAAATGGAAGGGTCAGGGGATGACCATGAGCCTCTAGGCTTGGCTCTCATAGCAGCCAATTTTGACAAGTTCCAACAATCCATCAACCGCACAGAAAGCACATTGGTCCAACACTTGGGCGAGTATCATGAAACTAGTAGGAGGGGACAATATGGACTCTCAAAAACCTTGAAGAGGGTTGAAAAGAACATGCATATAATGAACATGAATCAATCCAAGCTAAATGAACTTCTGATGCAAGTGATGTTGGAAATACTAAAACAACTGAGAGGGGGGGGTGAATCAGTTGTATGTGAGCTTAAACAATTTTATACCTTTTAAAACATTATTACTCTTTCTTCATGTGTCATCAACAACATACAGCATATGGACAGTAAAAGTAAAGATCATCAGTCACACATAAAATACACACAGAGACATATTTTCAAGAGGAAACCCATGAAGGGAGAAAACCTCTTCTTCTTCGAAATGATAGGCAGTCTTTTTCAGTTCTATACATCGTTTACAATTGAGCACCAACTCAATGTGAGTCTGCTACCTCTGTTTTACAAGATGCAACTTGTTTGAGAGCTCTAACTCTCTGGTTTCTCTAGCACCCACTAGAAGGAAGCACCAACTCCCTGATTACTCCAGCACCAACTGGATGGAAGCACCAACTTCCTGAAAGTTCCAGCACAAACTGGATGGAAGCACCAACTTCCTGAAAGTTCCAGCACAAACTGGATGGAAGCACCAACTTCCCGCTACACAGGCTCTAACCTGCATAACAGAGAACACCTGTTCTCCCTAGCACCACCCTGCCACCCTGGTTTCTCTGGTTGCAACCAGATGGAAGCTACAACTTCCTGTGTTCAATCACCCACTTGAACTTCTAAGGACTCCAGTCCTCCCGAGCACCTCCCAACCACCCTTAAAATATCAAATAATGAATACACATACAATTACACAGATAAATCAATTCTTACCAATCTTTCTTTGTATTTGATCTTCAACAAACTGTTCTGCAATTCTTTTATTCTTCTGGTTGTTTAGCAGGTCAGCTCTGCATCACCTTTTCTGTTATGTTCTATCTGTCCTTCTATTCTGCTTCTGCTCTCCATTTCGTCTCGCTCTGTGCATTTGCTTCATATCGTGCTACACCTATGCTCATTTTCCTGTTCTTACTATTTCATACTTTTTCCATACAGAACGACCAACCAAACTCAGTCTCGTTCATATTCTTTTATACACGTTACCTTGACGATTCCACTTCCCCTTCCAATCGGTAATACAAGGACATCTGTCTTGGCAACTGAAACGCTAACCGATTTGTCATTATCAGTCCGTTTCTCTTAACGGATTCATAACTGAAGCGTTAACATGTGAGGAAGAACAACAACCCTCCGATCAATACTTGATCCAATGATTCAGATCAAATCGGGATTTCACTCATCGCGATTTCGGCATTTGCGATGTCAAAAATCACAAGTCCTCTGGACTCACGATTCTCCAATTCTCGATGGCTCCTTTCATACGCTAGCCCTCCTAAGCTTAGTTTTTGGCCAACGTGACCTTCACTCCGTGACCACAACCTTATGTATCTCTATCGGGATTTTAGCGTTCTTCATGTTCACTGTTCTTTTCACTTATAAATCCATATCCCGATTCACGAAACTCCGACATGGTCTAAAATCAACGTTCTAGATCATAGCCTGATCTGACGGCTCATATTGTATCACGATTTTGCATCTCGCGAACTCGACACTCCTGAGGTCAAGTGACTTTGTCACTTCAAAGTTCTGATCCCCGATGCCGATGCGCCCCTTTCCACGCGCTAGCCCTGCTGGATATAGGCCTCGGCCCATATGACCGTCAACACATGACCTTGGTCAAGCCTCTCATCGGGGTTTTGGCATTTTATATGTCATCATGCACATGCCTATAGAATTCCCGATTCCCGATTCTCCGATGACGGAGATCAGTGGTCCAGATCTCATTCTTATCCAACGACTGTGATTACATCGCAAAATCGCATATCGTGATTTCGGAGTTTCTATTGCAGTGTTTTCTTGACATATCAAAGTCCCGATCGTCGATGCCTCTGCTGACGTCACACGTGGTTTGACACGTGTTAGATCCTACCACGTGTCACTCTGATTCGTGACTTGCATGTGCCTGAAGTGTTAAATCTTCCTGACACCTGTCATTCCCTGGTTGTGCCACATGTCCCTGGGTGACGTGGTCTACCGTCATGAGTTGGATCAACGATCTAGATCTCATGTTGATCTGACGGTGCAGATTCAGTCGGGATTTCGCATATCATGAAATCGGGATTTTCATTGAATTGTTTTCTTTGCATATTGAAACCCCGATCCCCGAAACTCCGATGAAGCCTCCTATCTACAAGTGTATGGTCCCGATCTCTGCTTGATTTAACGGCTGCGATCAAATCATGAAATTGCATATCTCGATTTCGGGGTTTTCGATGTCAAGTGAATTGGACATTTCAAAGTCTCGATCCCCGAATCTCCGATGATTTAGCTCCCTCGCAACTTCTGCAGATCTAACGGTTGTCGGCCTTTCGGGAAATTTGAATGGAATCCAACGGTCACTGGATCTGTGTATTTCTTCTTCTCTGTAAGCTCTTGCTGTGCGCGTTTTATTCAATGTTGTTCCTCCTGATCTTTTACGTCTGAATCCCCAAGGGGTTTTATCCTTCTTATCCTGCTGTCTCCACTGTTTCCATTAATGACAACAACCATCAACACGCACTCATTGCTTGTTCAATATTTGCCAACAATCTCCCCCTTTGGCATTGATGGAAACACTTTCATTCAGACTCAACTCTCCTCTGCATTCGACCATTCAGACTCTCCTCTTCTTCCATCCAATCAGGCTCGAATCTGTTACCGAAACATTTCGAACTAGACTCCTTTCTCCCCCTTTGACATCAATGTCAAAGAAGAAACATTCTTCCACTGATCTTGTTGCAGAACATACTCCCCCTGTCATCTATAAGCATTTAGGAAATTCACCAGATAT
>JZKD02S1643358.1:488382-500913 GCA_000966675.3 Picea glauca
AACCTGCATAACAGAGAACACATGTTCTCCCTAGCACCACCCTGCCACCCTGGTTTCTCTGGCTGCAACCAGATGGAAGCTACAACTTCCTGTGTTCAAGCACCCACTTGAAATTATGAGGACTACAGTCCTCCCGAGCACCTCCCAACCAGCCTTAAAATATCAAATAATGAATACGCATACAATTACATAGATAAATCAATTCTTACCAATCTTTCTTTGTATTTGATCTTCAACAAACTGTTCTGCAATTCTTTTATTCTTCTAGTTGTTTAGCAGGTCAGCTCTGCATCACCTTTTCTATTATGTTCTATCTTTCCTTATGTTCTGCTTCTGCTCTCCATTTCGTCTCGCTCTGTGCATTTGCTTCATATCATGCTACACCTATTCTCATTTTCCTTTTCTTACTATTTCATACTTTTTCCATACAGAACGACCAACCAAAATCAGTCTCGTTCATATTCTTTTATACAAGTTACCTTGACGATTCCACTTCCCCTTCCAATCGGTAATATAAGGACATCTATCTTGGCAACTGAAACACTAACCGATTTGTCATTATCAGTCTGTTTCTCTTAACGGATTCATAACTGAAGCGTTAACATGTGAGGAAGAACAGCAACCCTTCGATCAATACTTGATCCAACGATTCAGATCAAATCAGGATTTCACTCATCGCGATTTCGACATTTGCGATGTCAAAAATCACAAGTCCTCCAGACTCACGATTTTCCGATTCCCGATGGCTCCTTTCATATGCTAGCCCTCCTGAGCTTAGTTTCCGGCCAACATGACCTTCACTCCGTGACCACAACCTTATGTCTCTCTATCGGGATTTCGGCGTTCTTCATGTTCACTGTTCTTTTCACTTATAAATCCATATCCCAATTCGCGAAACTCCGACATGGTCTAAAATCAACAGTCTAGATCATAGCCTAATCTAATGGCTTAGATTGTATCGTGATTTTGCATCTCGCGAAATCGGCACTCCTGAGGTCAAGTGACTTTGTCACTTCAAAGTTTCGATCCCTGATGCCGATGCGCCCCTTTCCACGTGCTAGCCCTACTGGCTATAGGCCTCGGCCCATATGACCATCAACACATGACCTCGGTCAAGCCTCTCATCGGGGTTTCAGCATTTTAGATGTCATCATGCACATGCCTATAGAATTCCCGATCCCCGATTCTTCGATGACGGAGATCAGCGGTCCAGATCTCATTCTTATCCAACGGCTGTGATTACATCACAAAATCGCATACCGTGATTTAGGAGTTTCTGTTGTAGTGTGTTCTTGACATATCAAAGTACCGATCGCCGATGCCTCTGTTGACGTCACAGTTGGTTTGAAACATGTTAGATCCTGCCACGTGTCACTCTGATTCGTTACTTGCATGTGCCTGAAGTGTTAAATCTTCCTGACACCTGTCATTCTCTGGTTGTGCCACGTGTCCCTGGGTGACGTGGTCTACCGTCGTGAGTTGGATCAACGGTCTATATCTCATGTTGATCTGACGGTGCATATTCAGTCGGGATTTCGCATATCACGAAATCGAGATTTTCATTGAATTGTTTTCTTTGCATATTGAAACCCCGATCCCCGAAACTCCGATGAAGCCTCCTGTCTACAAGTGGATGGTCCCGATCTCTGCTTGATTTAACGACTGCGATCAAATCGCGATTTTGGGGTTTTCGATGTCAAGTGAATTGGACATTTCAAATTCCCGATCCCCAAATCTCCGATGATTTATCTCCCTCGCAACTTCTGCAGATCTGACGGTTGTCGGCCTTTCGGGAAATTTGAATGGAATCCAATAGTCACTGGATCTGTGTCTTTCTTCTTGTATGTAAGCTCTTGCTGCGCGCGTTTTCTTCAATGTTGTTCCTCCTGAGATTTTACGTCCGAATCCCCAAGGGGTTTTATCCTTCTTATCTTGTCGTCTCCACTATTGCCATTAATGACAACAACCATCAACATGCACTCGTTGCTTGTTCAATATTTGCCAACAAGTGACCCATCAAGGAAAGAACCCTGATACGTATGGGTATAAGGAGGCTGGTGGATCCGGTGGAGCCCATGAGGAGATCAGATATAATCCAGAGAAAGGCCCCAGATCCGAAGGAAGTCTGGAAGGAGACACGAAACAGGGTCAGATGGGTAGCACGGTCAATCAGAGGTAATACATACCTATGTTCACAGATGAACAGATTGGCCGACATTCAAGTAGCAGAGCTAACCCCAGACCTTACATGCCCACATTCACAGATGAGCAAGGGAAACAGGAACAGGTTGAAGACTTTGTGGAACAAATAGTGAGGAGTACCAAAGAGTACTATAGTTTGGATATGAGGGTCCAAAAATAGATGTCCCTGGATCAATATTGCCAGCTCCGGTTTAGAAATCAGCTTAGGACAAAACATAGGGGCAGTTTTGAGTTTGAACGAAGGGTAGGAAAGATATAGATTCCATACTTTGATGGTATGGCCAAGATGACAACACAATCGTGGGTGTAGAAGTTGGATACCTACCTGCAGCTTAACCCCATGAGAGATATGGAGGCCATCAATTTTTCCACTATGTACTTGGATGGAAAGGCCCACGACTGGTGGTATCATGGGCTCACCACACTCGGCCACAACCAGATTGTATCCTATATAGAATTCACTCAGAGGCTTATTGATAGATTTGATCAAGGAGATCCCGAGTTACATTTATGAGAGCTCACCCAACTCAAGAAAACAAGTACGACTGAGGCATACATTGATGAATTCCAGAGGTTGGTAGTGATGGTGCAAGATATGTCCCTGACTAGGCTCATGATGCTTTTCACAGAAGGGTTGGTGGAACCCTTAAAGAGTTGGGTAAAGGCCTTCAATCCAACCAACCTATAGGAGGCCATTTGGAAGATGAGGAATTTGGGTCCAACTGCTAAACCAAAATTCATACCCAGACCTCCTCTTAACAATGGTGGAAGAGATCAAAGGCCTCCAATAAAACAGGGAAGACGTGACCCTAAGGGTTATGACAGGGGTCGTGGCATAATAGATGATAACACCAGGAGGGAACTGAGAAGGAAGAAACTATGCTTCACATGCAAGGAACCATGGAATCCATCACACAAGTGCATGGGACATGGACAGGTGCATTACATTGAGGTCACTTCAGATAACAAAGAAGAAGATGAAATTGGACAGATACAGAACATGGAGGCAGAAACCATTGAGGCAACAGAGGAGGAACAAATCACAGGACAGGATAGTATGGCCACCTTGGCATCTATCAGTGGAGTGCCCAAGTATAACACCTTTTGAATGAGAGGGGTCTTATAGGGTCAGAGAGTCTCAGTCTTGATTGATGGAGGAGCTTCCCACAATTTCATTGATGCAACATTGCTGAAGAGGAGGCATATACCCACAGTAGAATTTGAAGGATTCAAAGTGGAGGTTGCAGGAGGAAGCACCATGCCCTATGAAAGATATATTTCAGGCCTAAAGCTTACCTTGGGAAGGCATGAGTTGACATAGGACATCTATGTCATGGACCTTCTGGATACCAACATCATCCTAGGAGTTCAATGGCTCAGCACATTGGGGCCTATCACCACCAACTACAAAACGATGGAAATGTCATTCACAGAGGAGGGTGGATGAAAGGTAGTGCTTCAGGGCATGATAGGGAATGATGCAAAGGTAGTCATGGATGAGAGGATGGAAGCCATATTCCTAAGGGATGAAATAGTATATGCATCCGAATGCAGGATTGTGACACGTGTGGATGAACAGGGCAAGGTTCATTGCACTCCAGAAATCAAGGAAATCCTTGACAAACACCACAAGGTGTTTGGGCCTATTCCTTCGGGGGTTCCACCGGATAGAGGATTTGAACACATTATTGAGCTAGAGGAAGGGGCCAAACCAGTGATCACCACACCATACATACATCCCAAGAAGTACAAAGACAAGATAGAAAAGGCCATCAAGGAACTTCTGGACATGGGACACATAAGGCCCAACAGTAGTCCTTTTGCTTCTTCAGTAGTGTTGGTGAAGAAGAAGGATGGCACTATGAGGATGTCCATTGACTTCAGGGCCTTGAATAAGAAAACCATCAAAAATAGGTACTCAATACCAAGGATTGATGAACTTCTAGATGAGTTGCATGGGGCCATCTACTTTACTAAGATTGACCTTCGTTCTGGCTATCATCAGATCAAGATGAGGGAGGAAGATATCTCAAAAATAACTTTCAGATGTCATTACGACCACTATGAGTTTTTGGTGATGCCCTTTGGGTTAACCAATGCCCCTACTACAGTCCAATCATGTATGAACCATGTGGTCAATAAGAAGCAGAAGAAGCACCTGTTGTTATTCTTTGATGACCTTCTTATCTACAACAAAACATGGGAGGAGCATCTTAGGTATTTGGACCAGATTTTGTCAATTATGGAGGAGCAGTCGCTATATGCTAAGGAGTCCAAATGTGATTTTGGAATGATGGAGGTCCTTTATCTAGGACACATTATTGGAGAAAAAGGGGTACAGGTACATCAGGAGAATATTGAAGCCATCATGGAATGGCCCACTCCTAAGACACTCACATAATTGAGAGGATTTCTGGGAATGTGCACATATTATAGGAAGTTTGTCAAGGGGTTCTCTCAATTGTGTGCACCCTTGACCGATTTGAATAAGAAGGGAGCATTCAAGGGGGACGAGGAGGCTCAAAAAATGATGGACAAGATGAAGAAGGTGATGAGTACGTGCCTAGTCTTAGCCCTTCCATATTTCAGTCTCCCATTTACCTTGGAGTGCGATGCATCCGGGGAAGGAATAGGGGTTGTACTGATGCATAAGAGGCACCCTCTTGCCTACGAGAGATGGAAACTCCAGGGTCCTGAGCTACTCTACAACATTTATGAAAAATAAATGTTGGCTATCATGCATGCACTGGCCAAATTCTGGCAATACTTGGTAGGTGCTCGGTTTGTTGTTAAGTCAGATCATAACAGTCTCAAATATTTATTGGAACAGAAAAAATTGAACAAGAGGCAACAAAAATGGGTAAGTGGAATACATGCCTATGACTTTGACATTGAGTTTGTCAAAGGGAAGAATAATGTGGTGGTTGATTCCTTATCCAGGAGGCCATCCATCCTTGCCATAACAGGGATAACAGTTGATTGGAAAGACCACCTAGTGATGGAGTATGCAGAGGATCAGTTTGCGTGCCAACTACTAGATGGACAGGTACAAGATGAATATTTCAAGGTTATTAATGACCTCATCTACTACAAAGATCGAATATTCATGGGTTCGGGCTCGGCCTTCAAGGCCAAGGTATTGCAAGCATGCCATGATTCACCACTGGCAGGACATCAGGGGATTAGAAAGACATACAGGCAAGTGAGAGAAATGTTCTCTTGGAAAGGGCTCAAGGAGGATGTGATTAGGCATGTCAAAGAGTGTACAACATGTCAGGCAAACCAGGATGAGCACATGCACCCAATAGGACTCTTGCAACCCTTACCCATTCCAGAGAACAAATGGGAAAGCATATCCATGGATTTCATCACTCGGGTACCAAAGACGCAAGGAAAGGACTGCATACTTGTAGTGGTGGACAGGTTAACAAATTTTTCACACTTCTTTGCCATAGCTATTGACTTCAGTGTAGCATAGGTGGCCGAATTTTTTTTCAAGGAGATTTTCAGGTTGCACGGCCTACCCAAGGCCATTGTCAGCGATAGGGATAGCAGGTTTATGAGTACCTTCTGGTAGGAGTTATTTAGATTGGTTGGTATGGCCTTGACCCCTAGAACCAGTTATCACCCTCAGACAGATGGATAGACAGAGATAGTCAACAAGTGGGTGGAGGGCTATCTCAGAAACTATGTGGCAAGGCAACATAAAGCATGGGTCAGATGGTTGCATTTGGGAGAATATTTCTACAACACCACCCAGCATATGTCCATTGGCATGTCACCATTCAAAGATTTGTATAGCTATGATACCTTATCATTTGTAGAGATTTCATTTGGTGACAGCAGGGCACCGATGGTACAAGATTGGATACAACAGAGCCAAGACATTCTCAGGGAATTGAAGGATCATCTACAGAGGGCACAAAACCAGCAGAAGGTCCAAGCAGACAAGCACAGAGTTGACCGGACTTTTGAGGTTGGTGATTTAGTCTATTTGAGGCTGCAACCATATAGGTAGGCTTCCATTAAAAGAAGTGGATTAGAGAAACTACAACCATGTTTCTGTGGACCCTACAGAGTCAGCAGGAGGATAGGGGTCGTAGCTTATGAGATGGAGCTTCCACAGGGAAGCAAAATTCACAATGTTTTTCATGTCTCGTGCCTTAAGAAATCCCTTGGTCAAAACATCAGGCCTATTGAGGTATTACCCCCCATGGATGAGGAGGGACAACTTGTTTTGATTCTGGAGGAGGTGCTAGAAGTCCGAGAGAAGAGGCTCAAAAACTGAAGCATCAAGGAGTACCTGATCAGGTGGAAGGATTTACCCATTGAGGATTCCACTTGGGAGTAGGAGTATGTGGTAAGAGAAGCAGGTTTGGAATTGCTTGAGGACAAGCAATTTCAAGCAGTGGAGACTATAATGTCCCCCACCTCTTAGAGAGGTGATGAGGAGCCTCAGTGGCCTAGGCACCCCCACTAGGTCATAGTCTCGCACTGACGGGGGAATTCAACGAGGCTAAAGATATATTTTTGAGTTGACTTAAGAAAGTAAAGGGATAAAGAAGTAAAAGATAACTCAACATAAGAATAGAATATTAACCCTAGGAGTTAACCTAACTCAACAGAGAATTAGAAGAAAAAGTATAAGTAAGAGGTTCGGGCACACCTATTAGTCATTATGATTTTGGTATATTGTTGTTATTGCTCTTGAGCATTCAGTTTGGGGGTTTTGTTGTACAAACCCTTGTGATAAACTCAGTGGTGAAATATCCACTCACCTTGTTCCACATCTTGGTATCAGGGATGAAAGATTCCTCCACATCATTCTAGTCTCAGCATATCTCCTTCTAGAGCTTCAGTAGATAGCAAGGCCATACCATTGGGGATTTTCTAGCAAGGGTGCACCACACCATTGAGGACGGTTCGATCTAGACAATCAGAAGGAGTGTTGGGAATTTCATCAGTTGGGTTTTATTGGCAGGTGCCCCATCATCATTTTGAGGGTTTTCTTAAGGAGTTATCACCACTCAATCTTCAACAACATCTTGGGACAATTTGGAGGATAAGAAGACATTCCACTTTTCTGTATTTCTCAAATCTAGAGAGATTTTCTTGAGATCTGAGTCTGAAAATTCTCCCATGGGATTCTCATAGCCCGATCTATATTCTTGGAGAGTTTCATGTCATTTGGAGGTGTATTTCTTCAGGGACAAGTTGCCTAGGGTTTTAGCTATTCAAGAGGGCGCAACTCCCTTAGAAGATTCAAAAGTTGGAGAGGTTGGCCTTGGATGTTGGGCTTGAAACTTTAGGAGGAGGTTCACACTACCCTGATCTATTATTTGATCAAGTTTGGGCTCATTTGGAGTATTCTTCCATCAGGGCCGAATTATTGAGGGCTTCAGTCTTCACTTGGAGTGTGGCACTCTTCAACTGGAGGGTTTGGCATTCATATATGCTTGGTACTGGTCGTCATTACTTATCCAACCTTTTGAGGCTTCTTTTGTATTGGCGAGAGAATTTTGTAGCAGCTCATATCTATTCTTTGTACGACCATCTGAGGTTTATACCAGATCAACCATATTTTGTATTGATCCTGCATTGCTCATAATAAAAAGGTCAGATCTTTGCTTGTGCTTCTATATCTTGAATGTATTGTGATCTTCATGTGTTGGATGAATCTTGTATACACTTAATAACTCAAGAAACACCTGCACATCAACAAATCAGTGGTAGTTAGTGATTCCAATTAAGAAATTTGGCTTGGGATCATTAAAATGGGTATGTTACATTTACTCACCATGATATTTTGACTTGAGATCCTTAGAGAGCCTGGTTATTTGTCTTTATAGGACCTAGTTGGTGGACAATTTTGGAAGAACAATCCTAGCTTGGGTTTCCATGGGGCTTCAATCCGAAAGGATGGATTCCAAGGGCCGACTTACCAAATGAATATTTTTCTTTGGAGGCATAAAGGACATCAAAAAGGACCTAAACTAGCCTATATTTCACAAACGATTCACTTGGGAGGACTAAAACATCACACTTGAAGGGTTGACATCATCATTAGGGCTAGGGAATGGATGGTACAAGGTGCTACGTTGTGACACTTGGCATGGAGTAGGCTTGGAGAGGTAATGACAACTTGGAGGAAGGCCTCATTGGCCCCAACGACTTCAAATTTTTCTCCAATGAATTTACTAAAGGGTAAAAACATCCCTCCTAAAAGAGCGATGTCACTTTTAGGGTTTTCATTTGTGAAAAAATTAAAAATTAGAATGAATTGTTTGATATTATTTTGAAAAGGGGTAAGATTAGGGTTGTCGACTCCTAATCTTGTGGTTTACCCTAAAATTCCATGGAAAAACTATGTGAATGACATTTTGTATAAATAGAGATCATAAGATCTCATTTTAAGACATAACTCTCCCATTTGGAGAGGCCTTGGACTAAAATTTTCAATACCTTTGTCTATTTCTCTCTTATGTTCTTGTGTATGGCTATCGTTTTTGGTTATTGGTTGGTGGAAGTAATGTTGTATCCTTGGAAGACATTTCTCTTGCTATTTTGGTGGTTTATCTTAGCATCTCTCATTGAATTTGTAAGAAAATATGCATTGTGCTATAATTTGTGTTTCAAGCCAAGGTTGATTTTTTCTAGAGATAGGTGGGAAGTATAAGGGAATACACCCCCACCTTAGTCTCCATCATAATTTTTCTTAAGTGTTGTTGATTTAACAAGGGTTTTCTAAGAGAAGTATAAGTTCATACACACTCTTAGTCTAATCCCTAGCTAGGGATACTTTCCCTAGGGAGTAAGAGGATTTACACCCCCAAGGAGGTAGTACCTCTATATTATTCTTTTCTTGACTCCATTAACCCAATCATTAAAGGTACTGTTCATCACTTTTTGTTGCATTGGAGAATTAAATTGTTGCATTGGGAAACATGAAATTTTGTGATTTTGAAATTGTTTCTAGTGGAATCAAATATATGCTATAAATGATTTCTTGAGCCACCAGGGAATATTATTTCTCCAAGGTTTTATTGATTCTATTACAAATTTAACCTAAATCCATTAGGGCTACAGAAAACCCTAACCAAACTCTTCAATAACTCCTAATTTGACCATTGAAAATTACCTAAAATCTTCCCACATAATCTACTAAGTACAACACATCTTTTGGCAAGTTTTGAGCAAGTTTTAGTGGTTGAATATATTGTTGTAATAATAATTTTTTTACATCATTAAGGCTCCTAAATATCACTGCAGTAAACATTTTTTAACAGCCTTGTTTTTGTGCTAATGTCTATCCCTTTCATTCTTGAGTTGAATTAGCCTTTACGAGCTTGTCTCTTTCTTATTCAAATAGTATTTTAGCACTTATTTTGCAGCCTGTATTATATTTTATATGATGATATATATCAGTGATTTTTGATGCAATTATGGAAAAAAATCTTAACTTTCTTTTCCACCTAACAAACTATACACAAGTATGGTTTTTCTTATGTCTTGGGTAGGTACAATCATGTTTACAGGTACCCAAAGACTTGGAAACTTTAAACCACCTAGAAATGAGTCATCAAAGCCACTTTTGTATTCCATAATTAAATTTTAGGGGGATACTTCTCTTCCTTCCCTTCCATCCATCTCAATCCCCCCAGGGTCATCAAGATCACCTCCCTAGAGTGACCTAGTCACTCTTGAAGCACAATACCTATATTGAGGTGACATTGGGTATATTGTCCCTTAATTTTCACCACTTGGTGGTTGGGTTGGGATTTTCATAACCTACAACTTGTGCGATAAAATATTGAATGTGTATATAGGAGAGTACGGCATGTACAATATTATTTTGGATCTAGGATCCGATGTGAATGTCATCTCGAGTCAGACCTTGGAGATGATGGGCTAGTTGAAGCTGATTTGGTTGCCCATTAAGTTGAGGTTAGAAAAATACCATAAGATCATACCAATTGGAAGGTTTATAGGGGTAAGAGTTAGCATTGATGGAGTGTGAAGCATGACCGATTTCAATGTAATTGAGATAATAGATGAAAGCACCCCTTACCCAACACTCCTTGGACTTGATTGGGCCTTCAAAAACTAGAATATCATTGAACTGAAGAAGAGACATATGATATTTTAAGTAGAAAACTTGAAGGTTGTTTCATGATTGGATCCTACTAAAGGAAGAAGTCATGTAGAACTAGTGAAGGGAAAAGAAATTGATAATTTGTATAACATGACTACAAAGATGGTTGATTATGTGAACCCTACAACCAATGGTGTACTTAGAAGTAGAAGTGTTAGTTCATGCACATCATATTCAGAAGAAGATTTGGAGAATTGGTAGTAGAGATTGCACAAAGTGTCTACAAGGAAATGTGCTCGAATTACCCACGTGTTGTGATGGATTGGAACCAAGGTATGTGATCCTCCAAGGTATGAGATCCTCCAAGGTATGACATACTAATTGATGTAGCTTATTTTATAAAAGAATTTGAATTGCAAATATCATATCATCAGAAATTATTAGCATTAGATGTCTCACTAAAAGCAACCCTGACAAGATGGTGGGATATGCATAAGGATGGAATAAGAGATTGGAAACAATGTAGAAGATTGTTACAGGTCAGGTTCGGAAAAAATGATGAGGATACTATGCAGAAGTATACAGGATTGAGTTGGTCAATGGAGCATTTTACACAGTGTATTGCAGCATCGAAAAAATTACCTAGGAAATAATGGACACATTTGTTTGTACACACCTTGGACACAATACCAAATAATTGGTGCTTGAAACTTGGAGTGCATAGAGAAATTACATATTGGAAATAATTAATGTAGAATTTCAAGGTAACTTTTAGTTTTGAATATGATTCTCCTTTAATTGAATCAACATTGCAGGTCATTAAGAACAATATTTTTTCACCAGAAGAGTTGATAGAACTAGTACCTGTATGTAGAGTGCGTAGATATTCTAGGATAGTTGAAGAATTTTTGCGCTATTATAATTTTGATGAAGAAGAAAAATAGGAGGATGAATATCCCATAAATGTGACAATACTAGAAACTGAAGCAGAACGCACAATAAAAGGACCACAACGTGAATCGGTCATATATGCAAAGCGATTGAGGACGTGAAAGGTAAATATCGATACATAATATAGGCCCAAATTTGTAAACATAGAAGACTATTGGAATGACGAGACTGTTGAAAATATAGTGGAATTACTACATGAGTATCAAGATCTGTTTCTGATTACTTTTTCAGATATGAAAGGGATCGTTGGGGAGTTAGGATAAATGAAGATGCCCTTGAAGTTATATTCTAAGCCAGTGAAGTAGAGGCCATACAAACTGAACATGGCGTATAAGTAGAAGGTGAAATTGGAGATAGAAAGAATGTTAGAAGATGGAATTATTGAACCTCTCATAGAATTAGAGTGGATTAGTCCAATGGTGGTTCAGGATAAGAATATAGGAGGGATGAGAGTTTGTGTAGATCAAAGGAAATTAAATGATGCCTATTTACATGATCCATTTCCGACACTATTTACTGATGAAGTGTTGGATAATGTAGGAGGTCAAAAAACATATTCATTCATGGATGGATTTTTAGAGTATCATCAAATCAATATTACACAGGAAGATATATATAAGACTACACTTGTGAAAGAATGGGGGTGTTAACAATACATAGTGATTCCTTTTGGATAGAAGAATGCACCAACAATATTCTCTAGAGTGGTTGTAGTAGAATTTAAAGAGTTCATCCATAAGTTCTTAAAAGTATACTAAGATGATTGGACTGCGTTTATCCTGTTGAAAGATCATATTGAGATTCTGCACTTGATGTTGGATAGGTGTAGGAAGTTTTAGATATATCTGAATTTAAAGAATTTCATTTTCTATGCATTGTTTGGTATCTTATTGGGACATGCAATGTATAAAAGAGGATTGCTGGTAGATCCCATGAAGATTGTTGTGATTGTTGATTTACCACTTCCAAATTTAGTGTGACAGTTATGATTAACATTGGGGCATGGAGGGTATTATAGGAAGTTCATTAAAGGATATGTGTATATTACAACCCCTATGGAAAGATTTCTAAAGAAGGAGAATGTGTTTCAATGGAGTGATGAATTCTAGGAAGGTTTACACACTTTGAAGCCACAATTAGTTGTCGCACCAATTTTGATATTTCCAGATTGGAAGAAGGAGTGTTCTAGGATAAATTCGTGAGTGCGGACACAGACCAATCTCCACAGATCCACCTGGATCTGGAACAAACTGAGACAGAATACTACTCTTTCCCTAGTTCTAAAG
>JZKD02S1643358.1:500963-529854 GCA_000966675.3 Picea glauca
ACAAGTGTAACTTTCTTCATGAAAATGATCTTAAAGAAGAGCTAGATCTTCTATCACCATGTCATTATCATGTCATCATCTTGATAACCAAAAATGAGGATAACAAGGAGTTTCATGTTCATGTGGATGTGTCATCTGTAGCTTTAGGCACAGTGTTAGCTCAACTTGGAGAAGGAGATATAGATCATCCCACTGCATTTGCAATAAGGAAGTTGTCAAAAACAAAACAAAACTATACTATGATAGAACGTGAAGGATTAACAATGGTGTATGCATTGCAGAAATTCAGACATTACTTTCTAGGTTCACACTTTAAGTTGTATACAAACCATTTCACACTAAGATATTCATTCAATAAGACACTATTGGGGGAGATAATATTCTGATGGATATTATTGCTTCAGTAATATGACTTTGAATTAATTATGAAACCAAGGAAATTTAATTTAGGACCGGATCACTTCTCGCGCATACTATCAGGAGAAGACACAAGAAACATGGATGAAAACTTACCGGATGTGCACATATTTTCAATACAAATGGTCGATGACTATTTTACAAACACAGTTTATTTCTTGAGCATAAGAGTAACCCCACCCGAGTTTATAGTTATGGAGAATAAGCAATTAGTAGTAAAGGTTGCAGACTATCAACTTATAGTAGAAAATTTGTATAAGTTAGGTGCAGATGGTATTCTATGACGATGTGTATTAGAACATGAAAGAAATATGATATTCTCAGAGGTATATGAATGGGTTGCATGAGGTAATTACACAGAAAAATAAACAACTTTGAATATTTTTTGCATAGGATTATGGTGGCCTACCCTTCATAAGGATTCCAATGAATTTTGCAAGACTTGTGATGTTTTCCAAAGAATTGGGAAGCCTTCCAAGAGAGATGAAATGTCACAGTACCACTAGTGACATTAGAAGCTTTTGAAAAATGGGAAGTGGAATTTGTTGGGCTGATCAATCCTCCAACGAAGAGATCAGGAGCCAAATACATCATTACTACAACATATTACTTTACCAAATGGACCGAAGTAGAACCAGTAAGAGATTACAATGTAGAGACAGTTGTAAGAGTTTTGTTTGAAAACATGGTGACAAGGTTTGGATGCCCAAGAACACTTATGAGCGGTTAGGTAACTCAATTTCTGAATAGGATGAGTGTGACATTGACACACTCTTCTTCTCTCATCATCCTCAGCCAATCCATTCATCATTCCTTCTATACATCCCTCTTTACGCTCAAACCATCCCTTGGTCAACCCCTAGTCACCCTATATGTGCAAAAGTGCTTAGCAATTAGATTCCATTTTCATGACTCCCTTGTCGCGCAACATCATATTAATACAAGTAGATAATGAATTCAAGTATATTCCACATGGCCCCTTAAATAATTCCCTTTCAACAACGCTATACGACTGAGTACAATATATGAAAAATTCAGTAAAGTAACCTCCCAACACACTTTCCAGCTAGTAATCTACTACGCATGATACCTGATTTCTTATAGAATTAACTTTCCTAATTAACTCATGAGTCCAATTTTTTAGAACAATAGTATGAAATATTCTCTCTAGATTTACTCTACTAAAATATTCTAAAATTTAGCAAAGAAAATTTCATGGAAATCTCTAAACAAATGCCTTTGTAGCCATTTTTGTATGTTGATCCATGGATTCTTGTTCTGATCTAAAAAAAATTAGATCTCCTTCATGTTGAACCATTGTCTAAAATCCTCCTTAGTAGGTCTCCACATTCCTCTCAGTAGTAGATCTTGGTCCCGACAATGGAACCACTTGTTGGCACACAATGGGTAGACCCGGGGTTTGATATTAATTCACCAAAAAATACCAAGATAATGTCCCTTTTGGAATCACCTGCAAGTAGGTGAAGTCTCACTCGAGGTACCTATGGGGACTGTAGGAACTAGGCTTCTGAAGTCATGAAGGGAATGGGGACCATTCTAACATTCATTCAACATGAAATATACCATGTGCGCGAAATCATAAAAAAATAATAACCTATGAAAGATTCATGTTACTTAACCATTTAATCTATGAATGGAACCATCTGATACATATTCATATTAACTATCCATGCATTACATGTGCTCCATAAAAAAAAATAAAAATAAACACATCACAACATACATCATGAGACATAGATTTAATGTGGGTCACCCCAACTGGGGTAAGTCCACAATGACCGACTTCTTATTTTATTCATTTATATCCATTCCTTACAATAGGTTCACACTATACTCATGAAAGATACATCAGTTCAACCGAAAATTCCCTATTCATTCATGCATACAAAGCACACGTAGCTCCTTTTCTCATCTGCCACTTTGCTCTCATATTTGAATCCAAAACTAGTTATGCACTTGATCAACTCACTCTAACTCACAAATTAATGCTCTCCTCATAGATCATCCCTATTATAGCCCTAAAGTTCCCTACTCATTCATACATGGCATTGGCCCTCTTACATACATAATTTACCAAATCACTACTGAGGAGCTCTAATTAAAAAATGAATTTTTAGAGCATCTGCGCACCTTGCACCACTGCATCCCGCGTACATATTCTTTTTTCATTCTAGACATCTCGTGTACATACTCTTTCTACACAATACATAGCCCGCATATACCTCCAAAAGTTGCAAAAATTAAAAATGTGTAAGGAATTCGATGGAATTCACGAGCTATTGGAGGTTTCCCAACCAATTCACCTGCTATAGCCCGTCCCCCAACCAAATAACCATCCTTTTGTCATATAAAATGAGGTTTTGGGGTCTCATTTCACAACCAAGTATAATAACAGTGAAACTCTACCCAATTTCACTCCCCTTCCTTGCCCAAGCATTTGCTACCTTTTGTGATTTATTGCCTCAACAGTCCCTCTTCAACCTCTTTTCTTCCATTCAATCCATTCCCTTCCCTTGAGGTGATTAGTATATTGAGAGGAGAGGCCTATTCAAGGTGCACTTGGAGAATTGTAAAGAGGATCCCAGACCAGGTTCACAAAATGGTGGCCAACAAGGATTGTAAGTTTCAGTGTTTGTTTGATGAATAAAAAAACATCTTTTTCGTGTCCCAAATGGTGATGTTTTGTGTATTTTCTTTGATTTATACATAGCATTTGATATCTAACCCTAATTCATGAATGGAAATAACATGCTTGTAGCCCTTTTTTTCCTAGTCTTGGATGCAAGTTAGATTTTGGAGGAGACTTGCAATCTTTGGAGATTCAGAGCTTGAGGAGATCATCACTAGACGTTGGGTAAAAGGTACAATTACTGATCTTCTCTTATACTGCTTTATGTTCATTTATTTTGGTATGTTTGGAGTAGTGTAGAAACTAGGTTGAATTTTAGAAATTCATTTTCTTTGTCTATATTCTAAACCCTAGTATAGTTATAGGGGGATTTTCCCACTAGCAGAATTGGCAACCATACCGGGGACAACTCTCTAGGGTTTTTAGGGAGGTTTTGGATTGTTGATTGTTTTTTTTTTTTTTTTCCTTTCAAGTTTTAGTCAATTTTACTGAGTCTATTAAGGGTTTCTAGTCACCTGCAAGGTGCATACCAGCTTTCCCTACCCTATAAGTCTTCCTTGTCTTTTTATTTTTGAAAAGACAAAGAGGTGTACACGCCCTATTTTGGGTCATCCTGTGTACATACACGCTTTGACAAATAGATAGCCTGTGTACATACCCAGACTGCTTATGCAACAACTCGAGTCTCTATTTCATGAAAGTATTTTTTAATAAAGAGAGAGTTTGTCTCTTTCCTGATAGAAGTTAAGGCTTATCGGGACTTTCTTGAATCAGTCAGAGTCTCTTTCTGTGGCCATAGCTTGGGTTGAAGTTTCAATTTACTTGTTCCTTAGTCTTCTTGTGTTTTCCCTAAAAGGCTTAGAGTGAGTTATCAAGTCTTAGATCTTCCTATTATTTTCTTGGTTTAATCCCCATGATTCATAGTGGGGTTAAGGTATTTATCAATCTTGTTTTCATCTTTCTCTTTATTCCTATTTCTTTCTTCGAAAAATGAAAAAAAATAAAATTACTTCATTTTTTCTTGTAAAAGCAGTTCAAAAAATAAAAAAAGAGTTTATTTCCTTCCATTTAGTTTGGTAAAGTAGTCAAGGTTGTTATTTGAAAAATAAAAAGAGTCTTCATTTCAAATCTCTTTTCGATTTCCTAGAATTTAAATAGGTTGCAGTCAAATGAAAGAAAGTTTTAGGATTTCTTCATTTACAAGATCTTGAAATATCAATTAGAAAAGTTGATTTTACAAAGAGTTGGTTACAAGCTTTGATTTTAATTTCAAAGTAATTTTTTCTTTCAAATGCTTTAAAGTTCTCTTCCTTTCGTCTCTTCATAACACCATCAGTTTCACTACCGTAACCTTTGTGTAAATCAAGCCTTAAAATTAATGCTTAATCTAAAAATTATTATACTTTATGTTTGTAGGTTTCACTGACTAGTTTAGGGTTTTAGGGCCTTGAATTAGGTGTGAAGAGGAAACTCTTCAAGGCCACTTAGAAAAAACATTGGATTCTGATTTAGGGAGTGTTTAAGTCTAGTGTTGTAAGAGTTAGCCGAGACCCCCCTCTAACACAGGGGATAAACATGAGGTCGCATGAGGAAAGGTAGAGGAGATAACCCCTCTGAAGCTAGACTAAGAATAGTGGAGATTGTATATTGAGGGTCTTTCTTGAGGACAATCCCGATCACATTTACCTACTAAGATTCATGGAACTTGAATCCATTTTATACCCTCAGTTGTCTTCTGTACCACTTTCTTTCAATACCCTTGAAGGGCTTCAAACCTTTTATCCTTCTCATTACGATCTGCCTGACTGTCGACTGTACCCGCCTGTTAAATGACTACGATATGGAAACCTAGTTACCCATATTTTACGGACATACATAGGTGATTATAGGGGTATACTATGGTACCTAGGGTGGATGTCAGATCACGCTTCGTAGAGTATACCTAGAGGGTGCTTCCATGTTCGAGTTGCACTTGCACTGACTAGTTTCTATAGTGTCGATTGGTGTAACCATTCTTCCAACTAGATAGTCGACTGCTTGATTTATCTTTAGGAAACTTTTTAGTGTGTGCTTTGAGTTCTATGCTAGTCAAACCTTAATGTGTTGTTTGATCATTTCACAAATTCAAATATCAACAGCTCCACCGGTCACGAAGGCTTCAGGGCCTATCATTGGTTACCTTGGATCCACCTCCACCATCGTTGAGATGAAGACTTAATCAGGAAGGGTCGTTTGAAGCGATTGGGCCATAGGAATCTATGCTTGAGCCTACTCTGCAAGGAGAATTTCCAACTCCAGAGGAATCCACCATATCTGACCTCAAAATTGAAGATTTTAGGCTAGCCAATCCTCCAATTACTGACTTATCGATGCCAATATTCATTCATATTGTCCCTCCCGAGGTGACATATTCTATGCACCATATAGTTATACGAGTGACAATGGAAGATAATTCTTCTACTTCATCCGAGAGTCCCCATAGTCCCTTTACATATACTACTGCAGGGGGCATCCTACCTACTCTCCCACCTTCGCTAGTCATGACCATAGTTGCACTGACTCCCTTAACTTCGGGAAGCGATCTGATACCTTTATTGGCTTCGACCACTGTTCCATTTTCTCAAAGTGCGACAATACCTCCCTTCTCATATGGGATTCACATCTTTGATACAAACTCAGTTCTTAATTATTCTATCTTATAGACAATGGGTCTAGGGGAAGGGAGCTCAAACACTCCCTTGCAAGGGTCAACCCTGGGCACTACTTTCCCATTTAATAATATCCATTATAGTGGGGGTCATATACCTCTTGCATCCCCTTCGATCAGTGATGCTTTTCAACAACCAATCGAGAAAAATGATAATTATAGCTTGTTTGGTGGAGGTAGTTTAGGACCTTTGTCTTATACAATGTTGATGGGATATATTCCATTCTATTTCCTTGGTGCATTTTGGAATAATTCTTTCTTTTCAACCACTTTGTCGATTGGGGCCAACCCCATCTTTGGTCAACATAACATGGTGCAAGGTATGATTCCTTCACAGGGAGCGATGACTAGAGTTTACTCCACATAGGGTCTTTGGAATCCTTGATAGGGCTTGATTCCCTTGTAAGAGATGTCGGTCAGGATCAACCCCTTCCATACTCAATGGAACCCCGGGAAAGCCTCTATACCCATGCCCGTCGAATTGGCTGGGGGCATCCCCTTCCATAGTCTTTAGAACAAAATGCAAGGAGAAATCCCTACGCAAGATATGTCATCCAGTTTTGGGAGTAAGTCGATGACACATCCATAGATGCAATTTCCCTTTGCTAGTCAAGACCATGGTTTCTACCAAAACCCTAGACAACAGTCCAAATTTTCCTGACAACCTGGTGCCAATCAAAATCTAGGGCCCTCTTTTCCTATAAATAATTCACAACCGAAACTACCCTTTCTGGAAACTCTACATCTTCCAGACTTGTCGAGATTACTGAATGACTCAATTTGTCATGATCTGCATTAGCCCCCCATGCCAACTAAGCTTCCATTGGATATTCCAAAATTTGAGGGCAAGCTGTTGGAAGCCAATTCGCATTTTTATCCTATCCTTATAAGCTGCCTACACCAGTGTTTTACAACCCTTGATTTTCATCGCAATCTTTGACACTATTATTTTGCGCATTTGCACACCTACCTTTGTTCTTGTTTTCACGACTGCAAGCGTGAAATTTTTTATTTCGAAGTCACATTAAAATCGTCATTGGATTATTTTGGTTACTCTTGTCTATGTGTTCATTGCATTTCCTATTTAATTATAGTCACAGAGTTGGCAAGATACCAAGATCTTTATTCATTTGGCATTCTTTAATTGTTAATATGATTTCATTTTTATAAGATTGTGATGATGCTATAATGACTGTCATTGAGCCCTTAATACATTGGTCGTTTGATGTTCTATGTTCTTTCATCGATTGCCTCAACACATTGTTTTCATGAAAACACATTAACGTTGTGGTTAGAACCTTGGTGTAATCATTTCATACGACACATATTTGATATGATCGAACCCTTGGTGTTGATTTCGAATCATTGTTTTGGTTTTAAAACTATACAAATGATATGCTTATGCAAATTTTCGGGTCGAATTACCATAGGTTTCATTAATTGTTTGGATGACATGGTTTTTAACATATGAAATGGTGATTTGAATCGCTATATGCGTTGTCGGTTGTACATTGGGAAATGACTATTTTGCATGGGCTGAGCTAGCTCCACCACCCTCGCACATTCGGGCATTAATGCCTCCCCCCCTATCCCGGGTCACCTCTGTTAGTTTTCGGGTAAGCCTGTGAGTTTTTTGATTCTGCGAATGCCCTATCCAAACCCTTGCCCGTTCACCCTGCTCACTGTGTGCCTTCGTACATGGAACCTATGGTGTGCATAGAGCCAAATGGTAGCCAAAATCTATTGCTATTTGATAATGCTCGCAAAGATTTGGAAAATGGTGGCTGGCTGGTGTTTGTCCAAAGGTTCGAGGGTTTTAACCTTTCGGTTGCCCAAAAATTCGCCCTCACCTTCGATGGATGCAGGGATAAGGTTGGAGACATACAACTTGATATTAATGAGGAATTCATGAGCTCAGCTACAGGACTACCTGCTATAGGTCAAAGATGGTTTAAAAATTCCAAAGTAGATGAGGTGTCGTGACCGCTTCTATTCACTTCAAGAAAGATTGTTTCCTGTGATAAAGGTATGCCTATCACTACCCTCAAACCCAGGTGGCACGATCTTTTGGAAATTGTTAAACAGTTTGTGACCTGCGAAGGTCGTTATGGCTTGGTTTTTCTGTATCATCTTCGATTATTGATGAATTTTATAGGCTACCCTTTGAATATGCCACATTATCTCTTGCGTAGTCTTTACAAGATGTCTAAAAGATTCAAGCATGAGAAGGCTAATAGAATCCTTTTCCATCATGACTTGATTAAACTCATTATCGTCCACCATTTGAGCCTTAGTGGTGACTGTTGGAAGGCCTTCCTATCTAGGAATGGATTTTCCACCCGCGAGTCTGTCCAAGTGGACAAGGTTGTGGTTGTTGAATCTTTGGTTGGACCAGCCGTGCCACTTCATATCCTTCTACCCCCTATCAAACCCTTGGATTGCCCCAATGTGGACTTACCCGATACTACTGTCGGCCTGGGTGCTAAAGAAAATACTAAGGCCGTCAAAAGGCCTGTGAGGAAGAAAGGAAAGAGTGACACTACTGTCTACAGTAAAGGGAAGAAAAATGCACGGTGGATATCCAGATGTGCCAAGAACAAGCCCAAGCAAAATGTCGACCAAAAGCCAATAGTCTTGAGCGAGGACTCGGACTCTGATATTGAACGATTCCTGATAGAGGAATACCCCTATTCTCATGGCCTATGCTCTATGGAACCCTATGACTATGTCTCTAACTTACCTCCGTGCCTCAAAAATGACCCTAACTACCCAGGAATCAAGTTGCACAAGGAAACCCCTGGTAACTTGAACAAACCCTCGCCGGTGATGCCGAAGCCCGATAAATCACCATGTGCTCAATGTAATGCCTATCTTGAATGTTATTACACCGACATCCCCCTATTGCAGTCTAAGATCAAATCGTTAGAGGAACAAGTTATAGTGTTGTCAAAAGAGAGAGACAGGCTTCAAACCAATCAGAAAAAACAAAATACCACCGGTTCAATTGTCTTCAGAAACGTCGAGGCAGAAACAACTTTTGTCAATTCAAAATTATCATGATCAAAGCATTTTCTTACTGCCCAAGTATGAATTTCAATGTTAATTTTGTTTTATGAGCTGGTTTGAATTAATATAAAAGATTGGATTTGCTTTCAATTAGCTCTGCTCATTTTTAATAGATTCAAAACGACTCTGTTATTTTCGTTTTACCAAAAATGATATCGTTATGAATCATGTACAAAAGATTTGTTTTCTAATCTCGGACACATCTATGATTTGGTTAATACGATTTTATTGTTCTCAGATTAGTATAAACGATTCGTTTGTTTTCGATTCTGTTTGGGTTTGCTTTCAATTAGTTTTGTTTGTTTTTAATTAATTCAAAACAATCCTGTTGACTTTGATTTACCAGAAACGATTCTTTTTAGTTTGAATAAATATTCTCATTTGGATTATGATTGAATTCAACCTGTATAAAAGATTGGTTTGCTAAAATCTTGTGGCGATTGATACGATTTTGCATAACGATTGTGTCAGCCCCAAACTGTTTCGATTCATTCCCGTTTGATTTGATTTGCAAACGATTGATGCGTGCCTTGAGTTAGCATAATTACTTGTATGAGTTGGATTGGTATCGAATATAGATTTGATACTACTCTATTAGTTTTGATTTTGAAAAACGATTTTGTCAAGTTCATATTGACATATTTTTTCTCTATTGAATTCGTATGAAAGACTTGGCTAAATCGATTATAGTCTGTTTTGAAATTGGTTCAAGAGATGATTTCTTTGGTTCCCCAACTGTCAATCATTTCTGTCTGCTCCCAATTGGCAATAACAAACGTTTGACATTTTTCGTATATTCCTATCACCATTCAGTTAAGAAACCACGATTTCGTTTGTTTCAATTTGCATACAAGTTTGGTTTGGTGTGGCATGAATGATTCACTCTGTTTGGAATTAGTAATTAAATATTTGGTTTAATAAGCCAAATATAATTCTGTTAAGTTTTGGATTGATTTTAAAACGATTATGTGCTCAAATTAGACCAGCTACATAATCACAAGGTTCTGTAGTTAGTCTTAAAATTAGATTTTTGTCAATTTTATCAATAAAACATTATCTAAACTTCTGTATTCTTGTCTACTTACAGGTACCTAGGAATTTCATTGACAAATGGGACATGCTGTAGCAGTTTAGATATAGTTTTCATTTGTTAGTCATAGGCAAAAAATAGGGACTTGGGAGATTATTCCCATATTTTTTGTAATTTCCTTTGATAACTACTACAAGGGTGTTTTACCCTGTGGTCTTTAAATACTTGTCATTTTTTGTAATGAATGATCATCATCACTGTTGGGAGAACCAAACTATGGATTTATAATACAGACTGGGATGAAAGTTGATGTCTTGTAACAACTTTAGCTTTCAATATATCAAACTTTTGTTTCAAGTTTTATTCATATCAGTTTGCAATCAGTCATCAACTACTTTAGCTATCATGATTCATTGCATGTTGATGTGATTTGATTTATATGTTTTCCATATCCGATGTCTCTTATTTCTTTTTAGTACAACAATTACTCTGTTTCATTTTAATGAATAAAGGTTTATCTTCTTCATTAATTGAACTGTTTTGTACAAATCTTTGCATGCAGATTTATCCAAATGTGTTGATTTGTAAATTATAAGATTGTTGTAATTTTTTATGTCTTGTTTGTCCGGTCATTTATATTTGAAGAGCACAATTGCTTCCCGTTTATGAGAATCTTGTGGATAATCTGGTGCGTGTTTTCTCCCACCGAATAGCTGAATCAACTATTGCATATAGGACAAACCTGAAGCGTTACTTCAGGTCAGTTTGCTATTTGTTATTTGATAGTTAACTTATTAGTGTTATTTAAGTAGTTTAGACAGATATATGTATAGTTCAGATTCATAGTTAGAATTATTATTTTAGTTGCTTAGCTTAAATAGTTTTTATTCAATTTCCTTCTCATAAAATTATAAAAATCAAAAAACAATAGTTTCGTTGTCTTAGGACAGTTTATAAATGATTTTTGCAGGTTTTCATTTAAATCTGTAATCTGTAAATATTGTATATTTGTAATTGGATCTAATTCTGTTGATAATTGAACATTTAGTTTTACAGAATTATTACTATATAGTATAGATAATAGACTGTATATATTTATTCCAAATTTGTTTACTATTTTGCTTTAATTTTTGTTTTCCTTAGATTAGTTCCTTTAGTTAGTTTTCTTTCGTTTTCCTAGGATTTAGATCGGCTAACGGAGCCGCTAAACCCTTCAGGGTGGATTATCCCAAATGGCTTGGGTTATTTAGACAACTCCGGACCGGATCCACTCTTCCAGTTGACGAGCGTTCATTTTCGCCCGTCAACAAATGGCGCTAGAAGGAGGGCCTAAAATTTATTAATGGCACAAGGTAGTTGTAAGACTCCTCCACCACCTAATCGCTCACCTATAGTGACAAGAATTCATTCGAATGATAACATCCCCCCTCAAACATCAACCACATCAAACGATGATCCACGGATCACAGTCAAACTAGTAACCCCAAATCCTACAGGTGGTGACATACAAGAGATTGTCTACCAATCTCTCATAAGAACACATAGTGCCTTAGCTCGTTTAAGGCAAGTAAATCGACCTTTGGACCAACCTTTAGATTTCTCTGATATAAGAGAACCACTCGGAGGCACTAACCTCACTGTGAACCCTACAGATCCAATCCTCACTCTTGCTGCAGGGGGATCTGGAATACCTCCCTCACCACCTCCATCATCTCCTTCTTCTTCGAGAGGAGACTCTTCTGACGAAGGCAGTTCCCCTTCTTATCCTTCCACACCGCTTGCACCAATGGCCAACCAGAACAATCCTGCCAGACCTTGGCTCGACCAGGATGCAGTAGTTGTACCTAGGGCTTAGCATACCTTACCCAAACATCTGGAGAAGTGGCTTCCCAAGTTTGACCCTTACTCTAAACAGATCGTTGAAGATCAAATTAAAAAGTTTATGTTAGCCATTAGATTCTGCAATGTCAAGCACAAAGATGTAGTCTGCAGATTGTTCCCTTACACTTTTGAGGGCAATGCCTCTACCTGGTACTTTGCCCAACAACCCCATACCATCGTGTCTTAGGAAAAGTTCGAGTCATGCTTTTTGGAAAAGTTCGGAGACGAAAAATCCCCGGAAGTCCTGGTTATGGAAATTTCTAGCTTAAAAATGAACCCAAAAGAGAAAATTAAATACTTTAATCAAAGATTCTTAACACTTAAAAACCGAATACCTACGGATTCCATGCCTGCCGAGAATATTATCATAGCATACTATACTAAAGACCTGCATCAAAGTATAACTATTTGGGTTAAACGATCTAAGAAAGCCACATTGTTAGAGGCCTTCTAGGAGGCCAACCAAATTGAAAAAGACATTCTCAGTTTAAAAGACACTACTAGCAACGAAACAGAGACTAGTTATTCTTCCAAAATGAAGATCACAATCCTCCCTAAACCTACTCAAAGTAAAGCACAACCTGAAAGATCTAATTTAGAAAACTTAACCAAAGTTGTTCAAAAACTATCAAATCAAGTTATAGATTTGAAAAGGACAGCCGAAGAAGCTTCTTCGAGCAAAGGGCCTTACAAACCCCCGTTCAGGAAACCTTTTCCCACTAACCGACCTAATCCAACTACCGAGGGCCTTAATATAGAAAGTCTCCAATACGCCCTTCAAACGATTCTAGAAGCCCAGGATAACTTGATGCCTCCCGAGATTCCTGAGGAGGTTGCTGAACAAGAGACAGTTCAAGAAGAAGAGTCTTCTCCAAACATTTTTGGACACTTCTCGGAAAGAATTTTCCAAGATAATTTCAAGATAGTCCATCCCTACAATACTAGGAGTAAGACAGCAAACAAACCTTCTTCTGAAAACACTACGACTTTGCCCCCAAAGAAATATAAACCAGCTGAGACTAAACAGAGTCATGTAAACCCCAACTTAGATTATAATTTAGTTGAAGATCTTAAAAAGTTAAGGGCTAACATTTATGTTTATGAGTTATTAAAGTTTCCATTTCTGCTACAAAAAATGTTACAAAACATCATAGAAAATAGCAAAAATGGTAATACAAGCAGTAACAAGGTTGTTCAGAACAAAGTACTTCATAAGACTTCCACTAAGAACAATCTTGATCCTCATGATAAAGGAAGCCTTCCTGTAAATAATGTAAATAATTTAGATAAATTAGCTTTAGAAACTGCAGGTAAAAAGCCACAAACTACCACCCTTAGTACTCACCGAAATGTACCTCCATTTTTGTTAAATTTTGAAATCTTTAATAGAAATGTGCACAATTGTATGGTAGACTCAGGAGCGTCATCCAATGTGATGCCATGGTCTGTATGTCAGAATATTAATGCTGAGGTTGAACCATCCACTTTAAAAATCATCCAAATTGATCGAACCAGTGTTAAAGTTGTAGGAGAATTAAGGAATGTGCTTATAAGATTATCGTCTAACCCCAAGGTTCATCAAGTCATTGATATTATTGTTGTGGATATTCCAGAAGTGTATGGTCTGTTTTTAAGTAGGGACTAGTCAGAGTAGCTACATGGCTATTTCGCCACAGATTGGTCTCACCTGTGGCTTCCATAGAATGACAAGCCCAACAAAATCAAGGTAAATCGTGAACGCTACCTTAAGTTCATGGTCACAGATTTGAATAATCCCAATGAACCATTTACACTTTTTTTCGATTCACCCGAAATACAAGGGATGGATACCTTTTTTGGCAATTTCATGGTCGAGGCTTCAGCTATCACCAATCCAGAACAACAGTCTGAGATTGTAGCATATGTACAGCTAGCAGCTTCTTCACAATGGTCTCATGCACCCGATAAAAATCAAATTTGGTCTCTTTATTTTGACGGGTCAAAGTCCAAGGAAGGAGCTGGTGCAGGCTGCATTATTATTGATCCCTTAGGTAAATAAACCCTGATTGCATGTAGGTTAGAATTTGAATGTACTAATAACACAACAGAATATGAGGCTTTACTGCAGGGCCTCAGAAAATCTTTAGATATGAACATTCAAAATTTGGTTGTCTTTGGCGATTCCGAAATCGTAGTTAGATAGGTAAGAGATTATATCCACTGTTTGTCTCCGCATCTTAAAAGCTGCCAATCCAAGGTATGGAATTTAATGAATAAATTTTCTGCTTTCAATATAAATTCTATTCCTAGATTGAATAATTCTGAAGCTGATCTATTAGCTAACATAGCTTCCAAACTCTTTCCTGCAGAAGGCTTGTTCCCAGATGCATTCTCCATCAAACTATTGTTCAGGCCATCCATTCCCTACAACATTACGAACTGGAGATTCTTCGACGACGATCAACAGATTATTAGCTTCCTTCATATGGAAGAAACTTTTCAAGGCACGGTGATCGACGAATGCACTCACGATGACAATTTGCACGATTTCACGGTAATACCAGATCCGAGAACTCTTGAATCTTCATCAGACATGGTAAATTCGATCCCTAAATATGTAGTTAGATTAGAGAATTTTTATGATCTTCAAGATAAATTCAAAAAATCGGTCAACTGTAAAACCAATAGTTCCTCGTTATCATATGAAAAAGTAAGCTTAGGAACTAATGACAATCCACAGTGCATTAATTTAGGGGTGGGGTGTTCTGAACAAGAAAAAACTACATTTACTAAATTGTTCAAAGAATTTAAAGATGTTTTTGCATGGACGTATGATGACCTTACAATTTTTTACTCTAACATTATACAACACGTCATTCCTATGAAACCCCAAACCTTACCCTTTCAACAAAAATTAAGAAAAATGCACCCTAAGATCAAACCGACCGTCAAAAAAGAATTAAATAAACTCCTGAATTCTAAGATAATTTTCCCTGTTAGGCACACTCAATGGGTTTCTAACCTTGTCCCTGTCTGGAAGAAAAGCGGGGAAATTCGACTTTGCGTCGATTTTCAAAACCTTAATAGAGCATCTGATAAAGACAACTACCCTGTCCCACCCATGGAACAGATCCTTCAACAGGTATCTAGTTCTGAGAGGATATCTTTATTGGATGGTTTCTCAGGGTACAACCAAGTCCTGATGTCTCCTCCAGACCAACTTAAAACTACCTTCCGCACTCCATGGGGCACCTACGCTTATCGAAAAATGCCCTTTGGACTGATTAATGCCGGTGCCACTTTACAGAGAGCGATGGACATCACTTTCCGAGGCTTAATCAATCAGTCCATTGTAGTTTACTTAGATGATGTTACTATATTTTCTAAAAACAAAACTGACCATCTAGCTCATTTACGAGTCATTCTACAACGATGTCGTAAATACGACAATTTCTTTGAATCCTAAAAAATCCATCTTTGCAGTAGAACAGGGTAAGCTCTTAGGATTTATTGTGTCAAACAAAGGGATGATTATCGACCCCGAAAGGACTCAGGTATCTCGAAACTTCCCCCTCCTACATCACAAAAGTCTACGTAGTCTTTCTTAGGCCAGATAAACTTCTTCAGGAGATTCGTCCCCAGTTTCTCTGAATTCATCAGACCTTTACAGAATTTAATTAAGAAAGACACACAATATCATTGGGTACCCTTAGAAAACCAAGCATTTAATGCAATAAAAAAGGCCATAATAGACGCTCCTTCTCTCATGAGCCCTGACTTTTTGCAAGATTTCACGCTCTACACATTTGCTTCTGACCGTTCCTACACTGTTGTCCTAACTCAAAAGAACACTGAAAACAATGAAGTACCCATTGCCTTTATGAGCTCTTCTTTCAAAGTAGTCAAGCACTTTCAGTCTTATCTTTTGAAATCTAGGACGAAAGTTATTGTCCCTTATCCAGCCATCAGGAACCTGTTAGTGCAGAAAGAACTAGGAGAAAAGAGGGCTAACTGGGTTACTTCTTTACAGGAGTACGACATAGAAATTACCCCAGCTCAGATACTGAGAGGTCAAGGGTTATGCAAGTTAGCTGCTGATTCAACAGCGAGACAGCAAGAAGAGAACGTTAGGTCAAACCTAGGACAACACAATCAAAATGTAATCTGTTGTGCACAAAACTCTGTCAGTCCCTGGTATGACGATATAAAATTTTGTCTTGAACATGGGTTAGCCCCCCATCACCTAGATCCCACTAAAAGAAGAGTGTTGAGATTAAAGTCTTCCTCCTTTCATTTGGTTAATGGTATTCTGTTTCGTCAAAATTTTGATGGCGTACTGATGCGCTGTCTTGAGAAAGACGAAGCAGAAAAAGTCTTACTAGAATTGCATGCAGGAGAAGCTGGTGGGCATTTTGGTGGTGACACCACTGCCCATAAAGTTTTGAGAGCCAGTTATTACTGGCCCACACTTTTTAGAGACACTCATGCCTTGTGTTGCAAGTGTATTATTTGTCAAAAAGCATCATGGCGGTTACAGAAACCAGCCTTTCATTTGCAGCATGTTCTATTAGACTCTCCTTTTCAACAGTGGGGTCTTGATATCATAGGTCCAATCAATCTGCCATCCTCAAAGCAGCACAAGTTTATCATAACATCCACAGATTATTTCACCAGATGGTCCAAAGATGCCGCATTAAGAACTGTGAATACCAATCAGGTAATTGCCTTTTTAAATTCGAATATTATCACTCGTTTTGGTATCCCTGACTGTTTAGTATTCGATAATGCTTCTTACTTTTTGTCTCTTGAGATGAGTGAGTTCTCTTTAGAAAAAGGAATTAAATTCAAGTATTCTGCCAGCTATTACCCCCGGGGCAATGGATTGGCAGAATCAACAAATAAGAATCTAATTAAAATCATCAAGAGAACGGTGGCTAAAAATCACAAAAACTGGCATAATGCATTGTTAAACGCCATTTTGCCTGATAGGGTAACACCAAAAACTGTTGTAGGTAACTCCCCCTTTTTTCTCATTTATGGCAGAGAAGCAATTTTTCCACCACACATTCTTCTTCCCTCACTATAGCTATCGCAGAAAATACAAGAAGATGACTATCCCCCTTTGGAAAACCAGATTAACACCTTAATGAAGCTAGAAGAGGTAAGAGCCTAAGCTAAACGTAAGTTAGATCAGCATCAACTAGTAGTTAAAAGCTGGTTTGATTCCAACTCTACCTCGGATAGGAACTTCGAAGTAGGTGACCTTGTTTTGAAGTGGGACAAACCGCGTGAGGGGAAGGGAGAGCACACGAAATTTCAAAACTTATGGCTTGGACTATTTTTAATTGCTGAGAAATTGGGTCCCAACTCTTTCCGATTGCAGAATCTAGAGGGGCAACCTAACACCTATCCGGTGAATGGCCAAGCTCTGAAAAGATATTTCGCTTGATGACAACCCTTTGTATATTATGTAAATATTCTACTTTGGTTTCGATTTTCCTTGCACTTATTAATTTTTGATGTTGGAATACACATGCCTGCATGTTGAACTGTTCAGATGGAGAAAACAGAAATTTATTTCACTGAAATGACTGCTAAAAAATTGTATAAGCATCAATTATATACTTCTAAAATTTATACCCGTATTGAGAAAAGATTGTTGTTTGAAAGAAGTTAACTGATTTCGATCTATGAGTAAAGCCTGTCACGATAATCTATTATCTTCTGACGTTGTCCCTGTTCCTTAAGGGAATGACTCATAAGATGTCTCTCTGCCTTAGAAAGTCAATTCTGTAAACAAACCACCTCTGGATCTTAATGAAGGACAGTTCTAAAAATTCTTTTGAGGTCTGTAAAAATATGCTAAAATATCATAATTTTCAGCGTCATCCCGCTCAACTATATATCTTTAAAAAACAAAATAAATCATTAAAAGAGCTGTGGGAAGTGCTTGTAAACCCGTCAGGATGCTGAACATGTCTGTTGGAAGTGGGAAAATGCATGCATTATGCCAAGACAACTTCATCGGGGTACTGAACAGGCCTGCTGGCAGCGAAGCAATGTCGGGTATATGAAAATTTGCAAATATGAAACCTCTTAACCTTAACATGTCCTTTATTCTGATCTGGAACTTCTTGGCAGGATACAGACATCAGAGTGGGTTAAATGGCAACCCTGTCGAGGCTATGGATGCCTGCTGGTAGCAGTGGTTCTGTCAACAATATTGGATATTTTATCTTTAATGTCATGGCTCGCTTATCTTAAGACTGCTATCAGTTTTCATCCTTTAAACATTGCTGGAATATTTGATCATTGATGATGTTTAAACAATTTTTTGGTTATTTATGTTGGAATTATTACTGTTATCCTAATATGAATTTTTTCTTTTGGAAGAGATAATTGCTTCTACCAGTGTGTCGCCATTGTTGGCAGCCAATTCACATTTTTATCCTATCCTTATAAGCTGCCTACACCAGTGTTTTACAACCCTTGATTTTCATCACAATCTTTGACACTATTATTTTTTGCATTTGCACACCTACCTTTGTTCTTGTTTTCACGACTGCAAGCGTGAAAAATTTGATTTCGAAGTCACATTAAAATCATCACTGGATTATTTTGGTTACTCTTGTCTATGTGTTCATTGCATTTCCTATTTAATTATAGTCGCACAGTTGGCAAGATACCAAGATCTTTATTCATTTGGCATTTTTAATTGTTAATATGATTTCATTTTTATAAGATTGTGATGATGCTATAATGACTGTCATTGAGCCCTTAATACATTGGTCGTTTGATGTTCTATGTTCTTTCATCAATTGCCTCGACACATTGTTTTCATGAAAACACATTAACGTTGTGGTTAGAACCTTGGTGTAATCATTTCATACGACACATATTTGATATGATCGAACCCTTGGTGTTGATTTCGAATCATTGTTTTGGTTTTAAAACTATGCAAACGCTATGCTTATGCGAATTTTTGGGTCAACTTACCATAAATTTTATTAATTGTTTGGATGACATGGTTTTTAACATATGCAATGGTGATTTGAATTGCTATATGAGTCGTCAGTTGTACATTGGGAAATGACTGTTTTGCATGGGCTGAGCTAGCTCCACCACCCTTGCACATTCGGGCATTAATCCCTCCCCCCTATCCCGGGTCACCTCTGTTAGTTTTCGGGTAAGCCTGTGAGTTTTTCGATCCCGCAAATGCCCTGTCCAAACCCTTGCCCGTTAACCCTGCTCACTGTGGGCCTCTGTCCATGGCACCTATGGTGCGCATAGACCCAAATGGTAGCCAAACTCTGTTGCTATTTGATAATGCTCGCAAAGACTTGGAAAATGGTGGCTGGATGGTGTTTGTCCAAAGGTTCGAGGGTTTTAACCTTTCGGTTTCCAAACAATTCACCCTCACCTTCGACGGATGCAGGGCTAAGGTCGGAGACGTACAACTTGAGCTTCATGAGGAATTCATGAGCTCAGCTACAGGACTACCAGCTATAGGTCAAAGATGGTTTAAAAATTCCAAAGTAGACGAGGTGTCATGGCCGCTTCTATTCACTTCAAGAAATATTGTTTCTTGTGATAAAGGTATGCCTATCACTACCCTCAAACCCAGGTGGCACGATCTTTTGGCAATTGTTAAACAGTTTGTGACCTACGAAGGTCGTTATGGCTTGGTTTTTCTGTATCATCTCTGATTATTGATGAATTTTATAGGCTACCCTTTGGATATGCCACATTATCTCTTGCGTAGTCTTTACAAGATGTTTAAAAGATTCAAGCGTGAGAAGGCTGATAGCAGCCTTTTCCATCACAGCTTGATTAAACTCATTATCGTCCACCATTTGAGCCTTAGTGGTGACTGTTGGCAGGCCTTCCTATCTAGGAATGGCTTTGTCACCCCTGAGTCTATCCAAGTGGACAAGGTTGTGGTTTTTGAATCTTTAGTTGGACCAGTCGTGCCACTTCATATCCTTCTACCCCCTGTCAAACCCTCGGATTGCCTAGACGTGGACTTACCCGATACTACTATCAGACGAAGTGCTAAAGAAAATACTAAGGCCATCAAAAGGTCTGTGAGGAAAAAAGGCAAGAGTGATACTACTGTCTACAGTAAGGGGAAGAAAAACGCATGGTGGATATCCAGATGTGCCAGGAACAAGCCCAAGAAAAACGTCGACCAAAAGACAATAGTCTTGAGCGAGGAGTCAGACTCCGAGATTGAACGATTCCTGACTGAGGAATACCCCTATTCTCATGGCCTATGCTCTATGGAACCCTATGACTATGTCTCTAACTTACCTCCATGCCTAAAAAACGACCCTAACTACCCGGGAATCAAGTTGCACAAGGAAACCCTTGGTAACTTGAACAAACCCTTGCCAATGATGCCGAAGCCCAATCAATCACCGTGTGCTCAATGTAATGCCTGGCTTGAAAATTATTACACCGACGTCCCCTTGTTGCAGTCTAAGATCAAATCGTTAGAGGAACAAGTTACAGTGCTGTCAAAAGAGAGAGACGGGCTTCAAACCAACGAGAAAAAACAAAAGACCACCGGTTCAATTGTCTTCAGAAACATCGAGGCAACAATGGCCTTTGTCAATTCAAAATTATCATGATCTAAGTATTTTCTTACTGCCCAGGTATGAATTTCAATGTTAATTTTGTTTTATGAGCTGGTTTGAATTAATATAAAAGATTGGATTTGCTTTCAATTAGCTCTGCTCGTTTTTAATAGATTCAAAACGACTCTGTTATTTTCGTTTTACCAAAAATGATACCGTTATGAATCATGTACAGAAGATTTGTTTTCTAATCTCAGACACAGCTATGATTTGGTTAATACGATTTTATTGTTCTCAGATTAGTATAAACGATTCGTTTGTTTTCGATTCTGTTTGGGTTCGCTTTCGATTAGTTTTGTTTGTTTTTAATTAATTCAAAACAATCCTGTTGACTTTGATTTATGAGAAATGATTCTTTTTAGTTTGAATAAATATTCTCGTTTGGATTATGATTGCATTCGACCTGTATAAAAGATTGGTTTGCTAAAATCTTGTGGCGATTGATACGATTTTGCATAACGATTGTGTCGGCCCCAAACTGTTTCGATTCGTTCCTGTTTGATTTGATTTGCAAATGATTGTTGAGTGCCTTGAGTTAGCATAATTACTTGTATGATTTGGATTGGTATCGAAGATAGATTTGATACTACTCTGTTAGTTTTGATTTTGAAAAATGATTCTGTCAAGTTCAGATTGACATATTTTGTCTCTATTGAATTCGTATGAAAGACTTGGCTAAATCGATTATAGTCTGTTTTGAAATTGGTTCAAGAGATGATGTTGTTGGTTCCCCAACTGTCAATCGTTTTTGTCTGCTCCCAATTAGCAATAACAAACATTTGACATTTTTCATATATTCCTATCACCGTTCAGTTAAGAAACCACGATTTCGTTTCTTTCAATTTGCATACAAGTTTGGTTTGGTGTGGCATGAATGATTCACTCTGTTTGGAATTAGTAATTAAAGATTTGGTTTAATAAGTCGAATATAATTATGTTAAGTTTTGGATTGATTTTAAAACGATTCTGTGCTCAAATTAGACCGGCTACAGAATCACAAGATTTTGTAGTTAGTCTTAAAATTAGATTTTTGTCAATTTTATCAATAAAACATTATCTAAACTTCTATATTCTTGTCTACTTACAGGTACCTACAAATTTCATTGACAAATGGGACATGCTGTAGCAGTTTAGATATAGTTTTCAGTTGTTAGCCATAGGCAAAAAATAGGGACTTGGGAGATTATTCTCAGATTTTTTGTAATTTGCTTTCATAACTACTACAGGGGTGTTTTACCCTGTGGTCTTTAAATACTTGTCATTTTTTTTAATGAATGATCATCATCATTGTTGGGAGAACTAGACTATGGATTTATAATACAGACTAGGATGAAAGTTGATGTCTTGTAACAACTTTAGCTTTCAATATATCAAACTTTTGTTTCAATTTTTATTCATATCAGTTTGTAATCAGTCATCGACTACTTTAGCTATCATGATTCATTGCATGTTCGTGTGATTTGATTTATATGTTGTCCATATATGATGTCTCTTATTTCTTTTTAGTACAGCAATTACTCTATTTCAGTTTAATGAATAAAGGTTTATCTTCTTCATTAATTGAACTGTTCTGTACAAATCTTTGCATGCAGATTTATCCAAATGTGTTGATTTGTAAATTATAAGATTGTTGTAAAATGTTATGTATTGTTTGTCCTGTCATTTATATTTGAAGAGCACAGTTGCTTCCCATTTATGAGAATCTTGTGGATAATCTGGTGCGGGTTTTCTCCCACCGAATAACTGAATCAACTATTGCATACAGGACAAACCTGAAGCGTTACTTCAGGTCAGTTTGCTATTTGTTATTTGATAGTTAACTTATTAGTGTTATTTAAGTAGTTTAGATAGATATATGTATAGTTCAGATTCATAGTTAGAATTATTATTTTAGTTGCTTAGCTTAAATAGTTTTTATTCAATTTCCTTCTCATAAAATTATAAAAATCAAAAAACAATAGTTTGGCTGTATTAGGACAGTTTACAAACGATTTTTGCAAGTTTTCATTTAAATCTGTAATCTGTAAATATTGTATATTTGTAATTGGATCTAATTATGTTGATAATTGAACATTTAATTTTATAGAACTATTACTATATAATATAGATAATAGACTGTATATATTTATTTCAGATTTGTTTATTAGTTTTCTTTAATTTTTTTTTCCTTAGATTAGTTCCTTTAGTTAGTTTTCTTTCGTTTTCCTAGGATTTAGATCGGCTAACGGAGCCGCTAAACCCGTCAGAGTGGATTATCCCAAACGGCTTGGGTTATTTAGACAACCCTGAACCAGATCCACTCTTCCAGTTGACAAGCGTTCATTTTCGCCCGTCAACACAAGCCTGGTGAAGATCAAGGTGATCATGTGACAACGTTTCATTTATGGTCCTCATCAAACTCGTTGAAGGATGACTCTATCTAGTTGCTCCTTTTTCAATGCCACTCTTATAGGGGGTTCTATGAAGTGGTATATTGAGCTTAATGGATCGAGGTATTCTTACTTCAATGACTTGGATATAGTATTATTGAACCATTTCGAGTTACCTGTGAGATACAACGTCGGCACTGAATTGCTGGCCAACTTTAAGAAAACCAAGGACAACCTTATCTCGGATCATATCCGAGAATGGTGGGATAGAAAGAGACTGATTAAGGTTAAGGTGCCTCCTAATTTATTTATTGAGTGGTTCTTGAAGTCTTTGGTTTCCTATGTATCCAAGTACGTAGTGAATTCCAGAGTGTTTTCAGAAGAGGAGTCAATTATGAGAGCCCAACAGCCTGAACTGATCTACTCTCAGTCTGGCATGCTCTATGAGATGTTTCCAGATGTGTCATGGTATACTCTCGATAAGACAAAGAACAATTATGGACCCCATGCCATCGACATTGTGGGCTCAACACAAATAAATTCCACATACCTGTTGTCGAATCAGTTGCAACAATTTTCAATACAACACATTTTGGCCAGATAGACTACGATTTCAGTTGTTACCCCTACCTAGACGTTGCATGTACACAATGTGAATTCGATGAATCCCAAGGAAAACCAACAGATCGAGGGACAGAAGAAACAACGAAATAATAAGGGTAAAGGGGATAAAAAGGATACCAATAATGTTGGCGGGGGGAAAATGGAGAAGAAGAAGTCAAAGTATCCATGTAATATTTTCACGGAGGACCACATGACTCACCTATACCCTCATATTGTAGAAGCCAAAAAGATATTAGTGCAACAATATCCTGTTGTGTTGACAGATTCTTTTCTGCAATGACAAAATATGGCTTAAGCTTAAACATTCACAAGCACGGAAGGTGGCAGTTAGGGACCCCTCACGCCTACCAATAACAACCCAACCGTGAATGTTTACATGATGAATGTCAATTCTAATTTATCAACCAGGACATGTGAATATGGAATGTCAAATTCTGTAGAGAAGGGAAAGGATTCCACTAACCCATAAAATCCTCTCCAAATCGAGAAGGCGGTGGGAGAAACAATGACTCGCATCCCCAAAGGTGCGTTTAAAAAGGCTTCCCATAATCCAAATATGAGGGCCACTCATAACTACTATGTTGTAGAGGATCTAGCACAAACCCCTTGCACAATGTCTACTCTCAAAGTCGTCCAAAGTTTCCCCTCGTAGAGAAAATATTGACTATGAATGGAGATAGTCCTTATCCTATCAATCCTATGGATATGCACGAATGTTTTTCTAAGGGTAACATGGAAAGTATTTCCACAATGATTCCAATTGATATCTCCAAAACCCATGGTATCATGGAGAATGTTTTCATTGGAGGAGATTTCTCCCCGAAGATATTCGAACTTAAACCGATTTATTCAAAGATTTTCACGACGTTTTTGTCTAGTCTTACAAGGAGATGCTAGGCATCGATCCATGAATTTTTGAGCATGAAATCATGACTTATCCTGATGCAAGACCAGTCCAAAATAAGATTCATCTAGTAAATCCTTGAAAAGTGGCAACAATCAAGGCAGAAGTAGAAAAACTGCTCAAATTCAGTTTTATCTACCATGTATAATTTATGCAATGGGTGTCGAACCCTCTTTCAGTTAACAAGAAATATGGAACGATTTGTGTTTGTATGGACTTCTGTGATTCAAATAAGGCATGCCCAAAAGAAAAATTTCCTACCTTGTTTATCAATCAGATTGTTGATGACTGTGCAAGATGCAAGGTCTTTTCATTCATGGATGGTGTTTTGGGATACAATCAGATTCAAATCAAACATGAGGATGAACATAAAACAACTTTTATTTGTCCTTGGGGTACCTTCTCATATCGTAAGATGCCTTTTGGCTTGAAAAATGTTGGATCCACCTTTCAGTGGGCCATGTCGTTCACTTTCCATGACCTCAAACACATAGTCAAGGCATACCTTGATGATCTAGCATCACGCTCTCGAAAGAGATATGATCATCCCGCCCATCTTCGACTAATATTTGAATGATGTCGCTACTATTGTATTCGATTGAATCCTAACAAGTGCATTTTTTTCTTGACATCACATCATGTTTTAGGTTTTATTGTATCGACAATATGGATCATGGTCGAGCCTCTCAAGGTTGAGGAAATAGCTCAATTTCCTCCCCCGTGCATGATACCTTAGGTTTAGAGCTTACAGGGGAAAGCAAATTTTCTTCAATGTTTTGTCACTAATTATGCCAAGATCACTAAAGGATTTATGCATCTTTTGAAAAAAGGGATCTCATTCTGTTGGGATGAAGTTTCTCAGTGCTCGTTGAAGCATTGAAATGTTCCCTAACGTCTTCCCCTCTACTCCAACCTCCTGATTATAATAGATGTTTCTTGTTGTATTTACGAAGTTGACCATCGACATGGTATTGGTTCAAGAAGATGATATGCTCGAAGATAACGTTATATATTACCTTATCTGAGGCCTGATTGGACCAGAACTCAACTACTCTCATGTTGATAAGATAGCTTTGGCGGCTATCCATATTGTCTAGATTTTTCGTCAGTACATTCTTCTTCACAAGACCACCATCATCACCATAGTCAACCCTTTCCAATACATGATAACATGACAGGTCATTATCAGAAAGATCAGTATATGGATATTCATCTTATAGGAGTTTGACTTGGATTTTGTTTATGTGAAAACCAAAAAGTCGTTGGTCTTTATCGAACTCATTTCAGAACTTCCAGTCGAGTCTAGTGATATCATTCCCAAAGAATCGCCTATTAATGGAGATATTTTTCTAATTGAATCTTAAGACCCCTGGTATGGATATATACTTATGTATCTCTAGACTTTGAAGTACCCTATCTCTACTTCTCGTGATGAGTGTCGACGAATTTGACATCAGGCTCTATATTATCCTTGATGAAACATTGTATTGTTGAGGTGTAGATTTCATTCTTCAGCAATGTTTTACCCATGAAGAAGTATAGTTCATTTTGAATGAATTTCACATTGGAGCATGTGGTGGTCATTTTTTCTGGGTTGGACACAACCCAAATGATTCTACATGTAGGTTACTTCCATCCCTCATTAATCAAGGATTATGTGGAAGTGGTCAAGAAGTTCCACCTGTGTTAGATCTCATGTCGGAAGATATGGGCACATCCTGCTCCTATGTTTGTGGTCATTGTTGTTGGTCCTTTTACCAAGCGGGGTATTGATTTTACTACATTTCACCTGAATTCAACCAGGGGGCATCGTTACATCATCGTAGAAGTCGACTACTTCACCAATTGGGTCAAAGCTATGCCAACATTCAACAATGATGGAAAAACAATGACTCTTTTCATCTTTAATAAGATAGTAGCAAGGTTTGGTATCTCGAAGGAGATTGTCACTGACCATGGTAGTCACTTCCAAAACAAAATGATGACTGAATTAATGTCAAATATCAGGATCAAATAGGAACATTCATCACCCTATTACCCGCAAGCGAATGGTTAGGTTGAAGCTGTGAATATGTCTCTCAAGACTATTCTTCGGTGGATGATCAATTCTACCTAATCGAATTGGAATTTGATGTTGTATTCGACATCGTGGGCCTACTGAATGTCTCTTAATATTGCCACTATTTTTCCCCCTTTTCAAATTGTATATGGGATGGAAGTAATATTATCTATTGAATGTCAGATTCCTTGTTTAAAGTTGGTAGTGGAATTACTGTCAGACACTTCATCGCTTGAGGAACTCCTTCTATATCTAGAGAAACTCGATGAGAAGCGTCGTGATGTAGCCTTAGCCAATGAGGCTCATAAGAAAGGAGTCAAGTGTCAATAAAATTGGTTTGTTCATCTTGTCCTGGTCTACGATCAAGACAAAGATCCCCTGGGGGAAGGCAAGTGCAAACCCATGTGGTTCATACGATTATTTGTGAAAGAGGTCTTGGATAAGGGAGCTTACTGTCTAGTTGATTTTGAGGAAAATTCCTTGGCGGAGCCTAGAAATGGGCTCTACCTTAAGAATTACTACTCTTAGGTTGGTCACCTGGGTGATTTCTTGTATATATGTATAGCCTCTTATACATTTTTGGCTTCCTTTTTTGTGAACGTGTAGTTATTCATGTCTTCTTTTTCACTGTGGCATATGTCAAGTGAATCGAAGGTTTATTTTGGGTTTGCGGACAATGCTAGCTGACACACTCGGAGGCTTGCTTCTGTAGATTGGGTGATTTTCACACCTGGAGGCCAGTTTCTATCTTCTGGAGGTATTTATCTAGGCGATGCTAAAAACAATGTTGTCGAGTACAACATAGTGATAGAATTGCTTCGTGACGCTTTGTCACATGGAATTTGTAAGGTAGCTAGAGAGGTAGTGGGGGGGCATAGAGGGCCCATAGTGATAATAGTGGAGGTCATTCAATGTAAGGTGGACTAGGTCCACTATATTATTAAATAAGACCCACTATGACATTTAGATATAATAAATGGGTAATTAGATATAATTAATGTAAGAGGGCTTCTTAGAAGGTTCTACTTCTAGAAGATTCCTCTAGAATGTTCTTAGGAGATGATAACACTATATAAAGGGGTTCAAGCAATGTAATGAGACATGAAGAGAAATATTGTCTTTGGAGTGGTAGCTCAATAGGAGGATTCCCCCTCGAAGAGGCAAGTGAACAGGAGAGGATCCCTTTCATAATAAGATCCATTGTATGGTGTTTCCCTACCTCAAGGGTTTGTATAATAAAATTGTGGTTTTCTATATGGTTTCATATATCTTGTGTGGTGATTGTATTTAGATATATTTTGATCTATTTTCATATTTTTTATTCAGGTCTTTGGTTCTTAACAAGTGGTATCAGAGCACTTTCCTTGGCCGGAGTTGTGGGCAAATATTTTTTATTTTTGCAGATTTGTTTTTCGGAGAAGAAAAAAGAGGGCCGCGGAATTCCAAACATTTTCAGTATATTTCTGTGAACAATTTGCAGAAAAGAGTTGTATATCTGATTTTCTCTCAGAAAAACACCCAATTTGAAAAAAAAAATCATCCAAAATGGAGTCCGGAAGGTCAAGATATTGAGGTTTTAAAATCTGCAATTTTTCAAGGTTTTTCTGCGGACGGCGGCGCGATTTGTTTTCATTTCTGTAGCATTTGGAGGCCGAATTTGCCCAAATAAATTACAGATCTGAGTTCCTCTCACAATTTTACCCAATTTCAAAAAACAAATCAGCCGAAACGGAGTCCGGGAAGTGAAGTTATGAGCATTTTAACTTCAGCATTTTTTTAGGGTTTTTTCAGAAAAAACCGCGATTTTTTGTTGTAACTTATTTTTTTGGGTTTTTTCGTGACGACTGCGAGACCAAAGGGTTCATAGGGTGCTCAGATGAATATTTCTTCTAAAAACCTGAAAGAAATTCTTGAATCATTCAAAGTTCAATTGTTTCACACATTGGATGATAGATTGGATGTGTTAGCACAAGGCCTCACAGACAACCTCACAAATATCATCACAGATGGTCTCAATGATAGTTTTCGTAGTATTCAAGATTCATTGAACAACATGCAGGAGATATTTCTTATGCATGGCCTTAGGGATGAATATAATCAGGAAATATATGCTTGGTATGCTTTTGAGGCAGATTGTGATGATTGGTATATGGATAGTTGTCATTTCTGGGATGACAACCACTTCCATATTTTATTTGATGACTCTACTCCACCTTCTGCAAAGAACATCAATGTCCCAGATCAGGAGCTAGTTACCAGCGTTCATTCTGCATATTCTACAGTGGCAATATTCCTTCCAGATTCTGCTACGACCATTTTCCACTATGTGGATGGATCTTCTTATTTGGATCCACATGATAGGTGTCAGTCTTTGGAGCATCATTTGGAGTTGGTTATTGGGTTCCAAAATATTCTTCGGAGAGTTCTCATGAGCATTTGGACATGGGAGCCAGACTTACAATGGTGGTTGGACTACTTTAGCATGGTGGATTTCTTTTCTACATGGGACCCTGGTTCTTCAATCTTCTTCAACATTATGGTCCACAATTATCCATGGGACCCTGGTATA
>JZKD02S1643358.1:530333-543791 GCA_000966675.3 Picea glauca
CCATTTATTATATCTAACTACCATAGTGGGCCTTATTTAATAATATAGTGGACCTAGTCCACCTTACATTGAATGACCTCCACTATTATCACTATGGGCCCTTTGGCCCCCCCCCCGCTACCTCTCTAGCTACCTTACATAATTTCTCGCCTCTGGGTCTACTTAGATGCCAAGTTGGTTGTGTCCCAGTTAAATGGGGTTTACTGCATTTATGATCCCACTCTACAACGATGATTCCTTAGAGTATGTCTCTTAGAAAAATATGTCGATTACATTATGTATATGTCATTTAGATTGGCATATTATTCACATATAAAAAGAAAAGAACACACATACGCATGTAAATACATTTGTAAAAATATCATCCATAAGAAAAGAAATATGTAAATATATATATGTCCAAAAAATAGTGTTATGAGTACATAGGTGGGCATGAAAGCCTCAAAAGTCATATGTCTACATCACTGGGCTTATGACCTGAAAAAATACATATAGTACAAAAAATTCCCTCAGCACATCAATGGTCTAGTGCTATCTAAGGATGAGGCCTATTGGCCCTACTATAATGAACAATGATGTTTGAAATATGCCGAAACAACTGGACCCAAGTTTGAGGCACCCCTACTACATGTGGCTGCATAGAAGGGGGAATATCCTCGATATTGGCCATAGGAATGGCATGAGTGAGCGCAGTGAGGTTGCACTCCACTCGTCGCAAGACTCTGTCAGCCTCTCCGGCTGTGGTTCCTCTTACAGGTGTTGGTCCTCCTACCATTACTGGTCCTTCCTAAGGTCAAGGACATTGCTGACTCTTGGAAAATTATGTTGGTTGAACAGGCCCCACATCTGTACATAACAGATACACGAGTCAATAATCTATACACACATAAATAGGGATGATTTTATGGGCTAAATTTCTCTCATGGGGTAATTTTCCATGGTTTTTCAAAAAACGAGATTCACTATTTTATAAATGATTCGCCCAAATTCTATAGGATAAAATTATTTTACCTTAAAATCACCAAAATGTTACAAAAACTAAATAAAATCCTTAGAAATTTGATTATTTTTAGAAAAATATCGCCAATCATTTATAGTTGGCATATGAAGGATTAGTAAGATTCGCCAAGGTTTCTACATTTTAAAATAAATTTCCATCCTTAAAATCATCCCTGCACATAAAAAGGATATATATGAAAATTAAAAATTAAATAAACTTTAAAATATATGTTACCAATCTTGTCACTCTCCTCACTGGGAGGTATAGGCATATCTAGGTCTCTGGTGAAGTTGATCCCTTCATATGGGTAATCCTCGATCACCGGGATATGATGTGCCCACCAGTCAAAAAAAAATTCATCGAAGGCCTCTATGGTCCTCCCTCCACCCTATATAGGAAACAACACTGCCCACCTGCTCACTGTTGGGAAGGAGGCTACATGCCCCCATACTATCTCTCTAGGACTGAGACTAGGCACCCTCTCAAATAAGAAGGAGCATAATATAGTACCAAACCCAAAGTTCTTGTTGGCACACTGTCGAAAATCTATAAGATATCTCTTCATGCATACAAGCATGGTGGTACTCCATTAAAAAATGGTGGCCTCCAAGCACTAAATGGCACAATGCATATGTTCCTAGGAGGCTTGATGAAGGGATGCAGATCTAGTAATCCTCCCAATCAAAAGTAATATCACACATAGAGAGAGGTTGGTGATCTTATGGATTGGCACATGAGAACCTACCTTCTCAATTTCAGCCTCACAATACATCTAAATGTAGTCCTCGATGTTGAAAGGCCTTGGAGTAAAAGTCCTCAAGTTGATTGGTTCCCCTCTTCTTGAGAGCTCAGTAAAAAAATGGATATCCTCTATGGTTGGGGTCAGTGATTCACCCTCTAACATGAATGCCTCAACATCAAGATTCCAATACTCTAGAAGATCATTGAGCAGCCTCGGTTGTGCCCTCATAAATGGAGACATAAATAAATTCCATAACCCACACTGTTTTAGTGTAGTGATGGCCACAGGGTCCTCCTCGACCAAGACATAGAGCTCTTCGTGCTTTCTCTCCCTCTAGTGAACATACATCCCATTACATGGAAAAAAATGAGAGGATTCAATGATTTCTTTTTATTTTTTCAAAGTACTAGAGGGTGTACGCAGGATGTTTTTTACACATTCGTGTATGTACATGGGTTTTTTAGTATTCTTGCCAAGTACATACACGGGATGGCCTTGGATAGCCCATGTACTACGAATCCCCACGATTCGTAGTGGGTTTAAGGTATTTATCAATCTTTTTTTCATCTTTCTCTTTATTCCTATTTCTTTCTTCGAAAAATGAAAAAAAAAATAAAAATTACTTTATTTTTTCTTGTTGAAGCAGTTCAAAAAAATAAAAAAAGAGTTTATTTCCTTCCATTTAGTTTGCTAAAGTAGTCAAGATTGTTATTTGAAAAATAAAAAGAGTCTTCATTTCAAATCTCTTTTCGATTTCCTAGAATTTAAATAGGTTGCAGTCAAATGAAAGAAAGTTTTAGGATTTCTTCATTTACAAGATCTTGAAATATCAATTAGAAAAGTTGATTTTACAAAGAGTTGGTTACAAGATTTGATTTTAATTTCGAAGTAATTTTTTCTTTCAAATGCTTTAAAGTTATCTTCCTTTCATCTCTTCATAACACCATCAGTTTCACTACTGTAACCTTTTCATAAATCAAGCCTTAAAATTAACGCTTAATCTAAAAATTATTATACTTTATGTTGGTAGGGTTCACCTACTAGTTTAGGGTTTTAGGGCCTTGAATTAGGTGTGAAGAGGAAACTCTTCAAGGCCACTTAAAAAAAACATTGGATTTTGATTTAGGGAGTGTTTAAATCTAGTGTCGTAAGAGTTATCCGGGACCCCCCTCTAACACAAGGGATAAACACAAGGTCGCATGAGGAAAGGCAGAGGAGATAAACCCTCTGAAGATGGACTAAGAATAGTGGAGATTGTATATTGAGGGTCTTTCTTGAGGACAATACTGATCACATTTACCTACTAAGATTCATGGACCTTGAATCCGTTTGATACCCTCAGTTTTCTTTTGTACCACTTTCTTTCAATACCCTTGAAGGGCTTCAGACCTTTTATCCTTCTCATTCTGATCTGCTCGACTGTCGACTGTACTCACTTGTTAAATGACTACGATATGAAAGCCTAGTTGAGCATATTTTATGGACTTACATAGGTGACTACAGGGGTATACTATGGTACCTAGGGTGGATGTTAGATCACGCTTCGTAGAGTATACCTAGAGGGTGCTTCCGTGTTCGAGTTTCACTTTCACTGACTAGTTTCTCTAGTGTCGATTAGTGTAACCATCCTTCCAACTAGATAGTCGACTGATTGATTTATCTTTAGGAAACTTTTTAGTGTGTGCTTCGGGTTCTACGCTAGTCAAACCTTAATGTGTTGTTTGATCATTTCACAAATTCAAATATCAACAGATCCACCGGTTGCGAAGGCTTCAGGGCCTATCGTTGGTTACCTTGGATCCACCTCCACCATTGTTGAGACAAAGACTTAATCAGGAAGGCTCGTTTGAAGCGACCAAGCCATAGGAAACTGTGCTTGAGACTACTCTACAAGGAGACTTTCCAGCTCTGGAGGAATCCACCATATCTGACCTCGAAATTGAAGATTTTAGGCTAGTCAATCCTCCGATTACTGACTTATCGATGCCAATCTTGATTCATATTTTCCCTCCTGAGGTGACATCTTCTATGCACCATATAGTTCTACGAGCGACAATGGAAGATAATTCTTCTACTTCATCTGGAAGTCCCCATAGTCCCTTTACATATACTACTGCAGGGGGCATCCTCCCTACTCTCCCACCTTCGCTAGTCATGACCATAGTTGCATTGACTCCCTTAACTTTGGGTAGCGATCCGATACCTTTATCGGCTTCGACCACTGTTCCATTTTCTCAAAGTGCGACAATACCTCCCTTCTCATATGGGATTCCCATCTTTGATACAAACTAAGTTCTTAATTATTCTATCTTATAGACCATGGGTCTAGGGGTAGGGAGCTCAAACTCTCCCTTGAAAGGGTCAACCCCAGGCACTGCTTTCCAATTTAATAATATCCCTTATGGTGGGGGTCATATACCTGTTGCATCCCCTTCACTCGGTGGTTCTTTTCAACAACCAATCGAGAAAAATGATAATTATAGCTTGTTTGGTGGAGGCAGTTTAGGACCTTTGTATTATACAACGTCGATGGGATATATTCCATTCTATTTTCTCGGTGCATTTTGGAATAATTCTTTCTTTTCGACCACTTTGTCAACTGGGGCAAACCCCATCTTTGGTTGACATAACCGGTGCAAGGTATGATTCCTTCACAGGGAGCGATGACTAGAGTTTACTCCACATAGGGTCTTTGGAATCCTTGACAGGGCTTGATTCTCTTGTAAGGGATGTCAGTTAGGGTCAACCCCTTCCATACTCAATGGAACCCTGGGAAAGGCTCTATACCCATGCCCATCGGATTGGCTGGGGGCATCCCCTTCCATAGTCTTTAGAAAAAAATGCAAGGAGAAATCCCTACGCAAGATATGTCATCCAATTTTGGGAGTAAGTCGATGACACATCCATAGATGCAATTTCCCTTTGCTAGTCAATACCATGGTTTCTACCAAAACCCTGGACAAAAGTCCAAATTTTCCTGACAACCTGGTGCCAGTCAAAATCTAGGGCCCTCTTTTCCTATAAATAATTCACAACCGAAACTACCCTTTCTGGAAACTCTACATCTTCCAGACTTGTTGAGATTACTGAATGACTCAATTTGTCATGATATGCATTGGCCCCCCATGCCAACTAAGCTTCCATTGGATATTCCAAAATTTGAGGGAAAGCCTGGTGAATATCAAGGTGATCATGTGACAACCTTTCATTTATGGTCCTCATCAAACTCGTTGAAGGACGACTTTGTCTAGTTGCTCCTTTTTCAATGCCACTCTTATAGGGGGTTCTATGAAGTTGTATATTGAGCTTGATGGATTGAGGTATTCTTACTTCAACGACTTGGATATAGTATTATTGAACCATTTCGAGTTACCTATGAGATACGATGTCAGCACTGAATTGCTGGAAAACTTTGAGAAAACCAAGGCTAACCTTATCTCGGATCATATTCGAGAATGGTGGCATAGAAAGAGATTGATTAAGGTCAAGGTCTCTCCTAATTTATTTCTTGAGTGGTTCTTGAAGTCTTTGGTTCCCTGCATATCCAAGTACGTAGTGACTTCCATAGTTTTTTCAGAAGAGGAGTCGATTATGAGAGCACAACAGCTTGAACTAATCTACTATCAGTCAGGCATGCTCTATGAGATCTTTCCAGATGTGTCACATTTTACTCTCAATAAGACAAAGAAAAATTATGGACCCCATGCCATCGACATTGTGGGCTCAACACAAAGAAATTCCACATACCTGTTGTCAAATCAGTTGCAACAATTGTCGGTACAACACATTTTGGCCAGATAGACTATGAGTTTAGCTATTACCCCTACCCAGACATTGCATGTACACAATGTGAAGTCGATGAATCCCAAGGAAAATCAACAGATCGAGGGAAAGAAGAAACAACGAAATAATAATGGTAAAAGGGATAAAAATGATACCAATAATGTTGGTGGGGGGAAAATGGAGAAGAAGAAGTCAAAGTATCCATGTAATATTTTCACAGAGGACCACATGACTCACCTATACCCTCATATTGTAGAAGCCAAAAAGATATTAGTGCAACAATAGCCTGTTGTATTGACAGACACTTTTCTGCAATGACAAAAAATGGCTTAAGCTTCCACATTCATAAGCGTGGCAGGCGGCAGTTAGGGACCCCTCACACCTACCAATAACAACCCAACCGTGAATGTTTACATGATGAATGTCAATTCTAATTTATCGACTAGGAAATGTGACTATGGAATGTCAAATTCTGTAGAGAAGGGAAAGGATTCCACTAACCCGTAAAATCCTCTCCAAATCGAGAAGGTGGTGGGAGAAACAATGACTCGCATCCCTAAAGGTGCATTTAAGAAGGCTTCCCATAATCAAAATATGAGGGCCACTCAGAACTACTATGTTGTAGAGGATCTAGAACAAACCCCTTGCACAATGTCTACTCTCAAAATCATCCAAAGTTTCCCCTCGTAGAGAAAAGCTCGACTATGAATGGAGATAGTCCTTATCCTATCAATCCTATGGATATGCACAAATTTTTTTCCAAGGGTAACATGGAAAGTATTTCTAAAATGATTCCAATTGATATCTCCAAAACCCATGGTATCATGGAGAATGTTTTCATCGGAGCAGATTTCTCCCCGAAGATATTCGAACTTAAACCGATTTATTTACAGATTTTCACGACGTTTTTGTCTAGTCTTACAAGGAGATGCCAGGCATCGATCCATGAATTTTTGAGAATGAAATCATGACTTATCCTAATGCAAGACTAGTCCAAAAGAAGATTCATCTAGTCAATCCTCAAAAAGTGGCAACAATCAAGGCAAAAGTAGAAAAACTGCTCAAAGTCAGTTTTATCTACCATGTATAATTTATGCAATAGGTGTCGAACCCGCTTTCGGTTAACAAGAAATATGGAACGATTTGTGTTTGTATGGACTTCTTTGATTCAAATAAGGCATTCCCAAAAGAAAATTTTCCTACCTCGTTTCTCGATCAGATTGTTGATGATTGTGCAGGATGCAAGGTCTTTTCATTCATGGATGGTTTTTTGGGATACAATCAGATTCAGATCAAACCTGAGGATGAACATAAAACAAATTTTATTTGTCCTTGGGGTACCTTCTCATATCGTAAGATGCATTTTGGCCTGAAAAATGTTGGATCCACCTTTCAGTGGGCCATTTCGTTCACTTTTCATGACCTCAAACACATAGTCAAGGCATACCTTGATGATCTAGCATCACGCTCTCACAAGAGATCTGATCATCCCACCCATCTTCGACTAATACTTGAATGATGTCGCTACTATCAGATTCAATTGAATCCTAACAAGTGCAGTTTTTTCTTGACATCACATCATCTTTTAGGTTTTATTGTATCGACAATATGGATCATGGTCGAGCCTCTTAAGGTTGAGGAAATAGCTCAATTTCCTCCCCCGTGCATGATACCCTAGGTTCAGAGCTTATAGGGGAAAGTGAATTTTCTTCAACGTTTTGTCGCTAATTATGCTAAGATCACTAAAGGATTTATGCATATTTTGAAAAAAGGGATCTGATTCTGTTGGGATGAAGTTTCTCAGTGCTCCTTTGAAGCGTTGAAATGTTCCCTAATGTCTTCCCCTCTGCTCCAACCTCCTGATTATAATAGATGTTTCTTTTTGTATTTACGAAGTTGACCATCGACATGGTATTGGTTCAAGAAGATGATATGCTCGAAGATAACGTTATATATTACCTTATCTGAGGCCTGATTGGACCAGAACTCAACTACTCTCATGTTGATAAGCTAGCTTTGGTGGCTATCCATATTGTCTAGCTTTTTCGTCAGTACATTCTTCTTCGCAAGACCACCATCATCACCATAGTCAACCCTTTCCAATACATGTTAACATGATAGGCCATTCTCAGAAAGATCAGTATATGGATAGTCATCTTATAGGAGTTTGACTTGGATTTTGTTTATGTGAAAGCCAAAAAGTTGTTGGTCTTTATTGAACTCATTTCAAAACTTTCGGTCGAGTCTAGTGATATCATTCCCAAAGAATTGCCTATTAATGGAGATATTTTTCTAATTGAATCTTCAGACCCCTGGTATGGATATATACTTATGTATCTCCAGACTTTGAAGTACCCTATCTCTGTTTCTCGTGATGAGTGCCGACGAATTTGACATTAGGCTCTATATTATCCTTGATGAAACATTGTATTGTCGATGTGTAGATTTCATTCTTCAACAATGTCTTACCCATGAAGAAGCATAGCTCATTTTGAATGAATTTCACATTGGAGCATGTGGTGGTCATTTTTTCTAGGTTGGCCACAACCCAAATGATTCTACGTGTAGGTTACTTCTATCCCTCATTAATCAAGCATTATGTGGAAGTGGTCAAGAAGTTCCACCTATGCTAGATCTCGTGTTGGAAGATGTGGGCACATCCTGCTCCTATGTTTGTGGTCATTGTTGTTGGTCCTTTTACCAAGTGGGGTATTGATTTTACTACATTTCACTCGAATTCAACCAGGGGGCATCGTTACATCATAGTAGAAGTCAACTACTTCACCAATTGGGTCAAAGCTATTCCAACGTTCAACAATGATGGAAAAACAATGACTCTTTTCATCTTTAATAAGATAGTAGCAAGGTTTGGTATCCCGAAGGAGATTGTCACTGACCATGGTAGTCACTTCCAAAACAAAATGATGATTGAATTAATGTCAAATATCAGGTTCAAATAGGAACATGCATCACCCTATTACCCACAAGCGAATGGTTAGGTTGAAGCTGTGAATAAGTCTCTCAAGACTATTCTTCGGTGGATGATCAATTCTACCTAATCGAATCGGAATTTGATGTTGTATTCAGCATCGTGGGCCTACCGAACGTCTGTGAATATTGCCACCAGTTTTCCCCCTTTTCAAATTGTATACGGGATGGAAGCAATATTATCTATTGAATGTCATATTCCTTCTTTAAATTTGGCAGTGGAATTACTGTCAGACACTTCATCTCTTGAGGAAATCCTTCTATATCTAGAGAAACTCGATGAGAAGTGTCATGATGCAGACTTAGCCAATGAAGCTAATAAGAAAGGAGTCAAGTGTCAGTAAAATTGGTTTGTTCATCCTCTGATTTTCTCTAAAGATGATCTTGTTCTGGTCTATGATCAAGACAAAGATCCCTTGGGGGAAGGCAAGTGCAAACCCATGTGGTTCATACCATTATTTGTGAAATAGGTCTTGGATAAGGGAGCTTACTATCTAGTTGATTTTGAGGGAAATTCCTTGGTGGAGCCTAGAAATGGGCTCTACCTTAAGAAGTACTATTCTTAGGTTGGTCACCTGGGTGACTTCTTGTATATATGTATATCCTCTTATACATTTTTGGATTCTTTTTTTTGTGGACGTGTAGTTATTTGTGTCTTCTTTTTCACTGTGGCATATGTCAAGTGAATCAGAGGTTTCTTTTGGGTTTGCGGACAATGATAGCCGACACACTCGGAGGCTGTCTTTTGTAGCTTGGGTGATTTTCACACATGGAGGCTACTTTCTATCTTTCGGAGGTATTTATCTAGGTGATGCTAAAAAAAATGTTGTCAAGTACAACATAATGATAGAATTGCTTCATGACGATTTGTCACATGGAATTTCTCGCCTCTGGGTCTACTTAGATGCCAAGTTGGTTGTGTCCCAGTTAAATGGGGTTTACTGCATTTATGATCCCAATATACACCGATGATTCCTTAGGGTATGTCTCTTAGAACAATATTTCGATTACATTATTTATATGCCATTTAGATTGGCATATTGCTCACATATAAAAAGAAAAGAACACACATACACATGTAAATACATTTGTAAAAATGTCATCCATAAGAAAAGAAATATGTAAATATATATATGTCCAAAAAATAATGTTATGAGTACATAGGTGGGCATGAAAGCCTCAAAAGTCATATGTCTACATCGTTGGGCTTATGACTTGAAAAAATACATATAGTACAAAAAATTCCCTCGGCACATCAATGGTCTAGTGCTATCTAAGGACGAGGCCTATTGAACCTGCTATAATGAAAAATGATGTTTGCAAGATGCCGAAACAACTAGACCTAAGTTTGAGGCACCCCTACTACATATGGCTGCATAGAAGGGGGAATATCCTCGATATTGGCCATAGGAATGGCATGAGTGAGCACAGTGAGGTTGCACTCCACTCGTCGCAAGACTCTGTCAGCCTCTCCGGCTATGGGTCCTCTTGCAGGTGTTGGTCCTCCTACCATTACTGGTCCTTCCTAAGGTCAAGGAAATTGCTGACTCTTGGAAAATTTTGTTGGTTGAATAGGCCCCACATCTACACATAATAGATACACGAGTCAATAATCTATACACACATAAAAAGGATATATATGAAAATTAAAAATTAAATAAACTTTAAAATATATGTTACCAATCTCGCCACTCTCCTCACTGGGAGGTATAGGCATATCTAGGTCTCTGGTGAAGTTGATCCCTTCATATGGGTAATCCTCGATCACTGGGATATGACGTGCCCACCAGTCAAAAAAAAAATCATTGAAGGCCTCTATGGTCCTCCCTCCACCCTGTATAGGAAACAACACTACCCACCTGCTCACTATTGGGAAGGAGGCTACATGCGCCCATGCTATCTCTCTAGGACTGAGACTAGGCACCCTCTCAAATAAGAAGGAGCGTAATATAGTACCAAACCCGAAGTTCTTTTTGGTACGCCGTCGAAAATTTATAAGATGTCTCTTCATGCATACAAGCATGGTGGTACTCCATTAAAAAATGGTGGCCTCCAAGCACTAAATGGCACAATGCATATGTTCCTAGGAGGCCTGATGAAGGGATGCAAATCTAGTAATCCTCCCAATCAAAAGTACATGCAGAGAGAGGTTGGTGATCTTATGGATTGGCACCTGAGAACCTACCTTCTCAATTTCAGCCTCACAATACATCTAAATGTAGTCCTCAATGTTGAAAGGCCTTGGAGTAAAAGTCCTCAAGCTGATTGGTTCCCCTCTTCTTGAGAGCCCAGTAAAAAAATAGATATCCTCTATGGTTGGGGTCAGTGATTCACCCTCTTGCATGAACGCCTCAACATCAAGATTCCAATACTCCAGAAGATCATTGAGCAGCCTCGGTTGTGCTTTCATAAATGGAGATAGAAATAAATTCCATAACCCGTACTGTTTCAGTGTAGTGATGGCCACAGGGTCCTCCTCGACCAAGACATCGAGCTCCTCATGCTCTCTCTCTCTCTAGTGAACATACATCCCGTTACATGGAAAAAATTGAGAGGATTCAATGATTTCTTTTTATTTTTTCAAAGTACTAGAGGGTGTACACGGGATGTTTTTTTACACATTCGCATATGTACATGGGTTTTTTAGTATTCTTGCCAAGTACATATGCAGGATGGCCTCGGATAGCCCATGTACATGCAAGGCCTCTCTTTTTACAAGATTGCTCCCCCTCCAAACATAAAAATAAATAATAAAGGAATTATTGAATTGTAAGTATAGGTGTTTTGTACTTACTTGGTCCAAATAGAAGGTCATTTCGTCCACTGAAGCTCCCAGAATTCACTCTTTTAGCAAAGGGGTTTTTGACCTTTTGGTTGATTTTCAAATTGCAATGGTAAAAATTATATGTCCACTTCTATTTATAGACTTTTTAAGCCCCCTTTTCCCCTTTTTTGGCCCCTTTGTCTTTTTTTTGGCTTGGTGATCACTCAATTTTCACTTCTCAGTTTTCTATTGGTCGTTCCAGTAATCTTTTCCTTTCGGTTTGGTAATATTTTGAGATTGGTCACATTTTTTGGTATCCTTTGGTAAAAGTCATTTTTCTAACTTTTTGCATACAAGTTAGGATTTCATTCCCACTTGCTGCATCTCGTTGTTATTTTCATAATTAGGTGGTACAACCTACCTTCACATGGATGGCCTAGATAGATCCTTTGCTCCGTTTTGGCATCCATGCTTTCAGTGATGACTATAGTCTTGGGATTCCTTTCTAGTCTTGTCATGATTACATAATGAAGCCTCATTCTTTTGTTCATAATCATCCTAGGACTTACCCTCAAGACTCCCTAATGAGCATGCTTTGTTGTCTTTCAATATCGCTTATAAATGTGAAAGAAACATCCAATGACACTGTATTTATTCTTTTCGATCTTGTCTACATTAACTGAGAAAAGTATCCACCTGTAGTCTTCACTAGGCCCTTTTTAGACTCTCTAAAAATGAAGATATTATCAAGTGATATTGTTTCCCTTCACGTCGCCAAAGTCAAATTTGATGGAAGATATGTCTGGCGATAGTTTACCTGTTTTTCAGTCCAGATGGATAATTTTATGAATACAGGTATGCTCTAGGAAATTTTGTTCTCTAGAAGAGTATTCTCAAGTGTAAGTTTGACCCTTTTTCAGGACCGAGGGACTAAATATTCTAAAAAGGAACATTCTCCTTGGTTTTGGTTTATCACCTTTTTTGGGCCTTGGAGATTACTTATGAAAAAGGAACCACCCCAGAGTCCATAGTTAATCTCTTTTTAGACTCCCTAAAATTGAAAATATCATCAAGTGACCTTTTTCCTTCACACTTATTAAATTGGTCAAGAAGAACATCTATTGGAATGAGTTTAACCCTTTTTCTAGCCAGTAGATTATAGTGGAAAAAGGTACACCTCGAGAGATTTGTCTTGTCAGGAGAGTTATCCTTGGTTACTTTTATACTTTTTCAGGCTAATGAGACTAAACTCAGAAAAATGATGTGAGTCCATAGTTAAGCTCTTTTTAGACTCCTTAAAATTGAAAATATTGCAGAGTGATCTTGTCTTTGTCACACTTGTCAAAAAATTTTGAATACACATCTTTTCAGTGCAAGTTTAACCCTTTTTCAAACCAACTGGACTAAATCCAAAAAAGATACTCCATGGAGTCTTCTTTTTCATTTTTTCAGACTCTCTAAATGTGAAAAAGCTATCGAGCTTACCTTCACTGGGCTCATAAAAAAATTACATAGAAGGGGTCTCCCTGTGTCATGATTAATTGCATTGTGGGTCTCATATTTGCATATTTGGCCTAATGATGGATCCATGTTTCTCTCAAATGAACCTTTGAAGCATTCCTTATATGCAAGCTTTGCAATATTTCTTGCCTCTGTGACCTGACACCTTGACCAATGGAGGAATTTTCCTCGAGTTTCCTTATCCTGCACATGTCTCCTTACCCTGAGCATTAGTATGTTCCATGCGCTTGTAACTAGTTTTATTTCTCGCGAAACTCGTTCCTCCTTTGTAACATAGAATTCTTTTATTCTTTTTCAAGCTCTTTAAAAATTGAAAAAGAAAAAAAAACAAATATTCCAAAAAGAGGGGATGAGAAATACACATTATTTTTTCGGCAACAAAGATAGTCTCCCTTGGAAAAACAACATCCTTTCGTTTGTTCATCAAGAATTGGGATATGGTATGATATTAGGAATTTGTTCTCTCTACATAGAGCTACGTCCTCCTCCATTTGGTTACTTGTTAAGAACCTGAATAGATCTACAAATATAATCACCACAAATACTGAATACACAATAGATCCACAAAGTAATATAGAAGAAACCACACTTTATTATTATCAAACCCTTGAGGTAGGGCAACACCATACAATGGATCCTATTATGGAAGGGATCCTCTCC
>JZKD02S1643358.1:543841-573996 GCA_000966675.3 Picea glauca
GGCTTCTTAGAAGGTTCTACTTCTAGAAGATTCCTCCTCTAGAATGTTCTTAGGAGATGATAGCACTATATAAAGGGGTTCAAGCAATGTAATGAGACATGAAGAGAAATATTGTCTTTGGAGCGGTAGCTCAATAGGAGGATGCCCCCTCGAAGAGGCAAGTGAACAGGAGAGGATCCCTTCCATAATAGGATCCATTGTATGGTGTTTCCCTACCTCAAGGGTTTGTATAATAAAATTGTCGTTTTCTATATGGTTGCATATATCTTGTGTGGTGATTGTATTCAGATATATTTGGATCTATTGTGATATTTTGTATTCATGTCTTTGGTTCTTAACATTACTCTTCCAAACATATGGAGAGTTTGCATTGCCTCCTGCATCACAAACTTATGTCAATATCATGTTTCCTGAGTCTGATCATCTTTCATGCTTTTGTCCGAGGGAATGTTTTACTCAACCTGAGTCATCCATTCTACAGTTTGTCTCTTGACTTTCATGAGTCGACCATCCCAAGAGTCTAGTCAACTTCATATTTGAAATCGATGAAGTTCTCTGCCTGATCATCGAGATCCTCATGTCTTTTCTCGACGGATTGTCAAAAAGATCATAGTAGTCAGTCCTACACTCCCATTTCACTCCTACCTGAGTTTTGAATATCTTGAAGTTGTTTCTCGAGCTATGAAGACTTCATCTTCATCCATAGGCATCACTATCTTCTTGAACATGCATACAATAATTGTATATCTTCGATTGATTTTGAGATGTAGATACATTATTTATTGCTCGCGGATATAGTTTATATAGTTATATGACACAGATCTGCATTCTATTTGATTGGAATACATGATTCATTTAATCTTGAGCGTGGGTATGACCACCTCAGAGAGACAATTTTTGTTTTGTAGAAGACACGTCTCGAACTTCGGTTCCGATCTCACTCGATTTTGTACATTGGTGAAGATGTTGTAATGTATTTTGGCCATTAGTTTTTGTTCTTATCTCATACATTAGGGGCATCATTTATAGCCCTAAAATTCCCTACTCATGCATACATGGCATTGACCCTCTTACTTTCCAAATCATTGTTGAGCAACTATACTTATAAAACAATTTTTTAGAGCATGTGTGTGCCCTGAACACTACATCCCATGTATATATTCTTGCTGCATGCTATAAATCCCACGTATATATGCTTGTTTCACAATACACAACCCACATATACCTCCAAAAGTTGCAAAAATTAAAAAGTTGTAAGGAATTCACGGGCTATTCGAGGCTTCCCACCCAATTCACCTGCGATAGCTCGTCCCCTAACCGAATAACCATCCCTTTGTCATATAAAGGAGGTGTTGGGGTCTCATTTCACAACCAAGCATAAGAACGATGATACTCTTCCCAATTTCACTTCCCTTCCTTTCCCAAGCATTTTCTACCTTTTGTGAGTTACTGCCTCAACATTCCCTCTTCAGCCCCTTTTCTTCCAGTCAATCCATTCCCTTCGCTTAATGTTATTAGTATATTGAGAGAAGAGGCCTATTGAAGGTGCACTAGGAGCATTGTAAATAGGAGCTCGGACAAGGTTAGTGGAATGGTCGCCGACAAGGATTGTAAGTTTTAGTATTTGTTTGATGAATAAAAGAATCTCTTTTCCCTATCCAAAATGATGATGTTTTGTGTATTTTATTTGATTTATACATAGTATTTGATATATAACCCTAATTCATGAATGGAAATAACATTATTGTAGCCCTTATTTTCCTATTCTTGGATGAAAGTTAGCTTTGGGAGGAGACTTAAAATCTTTGGAGCTACAGAGCTTGAGGAGATCATCACCAGACGTTGGATAAAAGGTACAGTTACCGATATTCTCCTCTATTGATTTCAGTTCATTTATTTTGGTATGTTTGGGGTAGTGTAGAAACTAGGTTGAATTTTAGATGGTCATTTTCTCTGTCTATATTCTAAACCCTGGTATAGTTATAGGGGGATTTTCCCACTAGATATCCCTACCTTATACTCAAAACCCACACATAGTTATACATTGATATTAAGGCTTAGACTGTTACAAAACGAACCAAATGGTCTTACTACTACTAACTAATGTTTTTCTTCTACATGATGGCTCTTGAATATGCGATAATTTTTTTTTGTACATGCTTATTTTTTGTTGACTTGTCACATGGTTTTCTCCTACACAATTCCCAAAACTTACCCAAAATGTCTTTCTTCGACAGGCCTCCAACAGTCACCTGTGGCTCATCCCGAGCCACTTCATGATTTCTTCAAAGTCTCCATGAACTTTTGAAATGTCTCCTTTGCAGCTGTGATCTTTTCTCTTACTCATGTTTCCAACTACACAATTCCCTCAGTTGTCTCTGTAGTAATATGGGTTTTCAACTTTTCTACACTTTCTTGCATTACCTGCTTAACCATGCCCTGTGCAACTACTACTTTTGTTGTCACCTTGTATGCTTCTTCCTGAAGTGTTTTGATATTTTGTACGCAAGCCTACTACTGTGACCTCATCTGGTTAATCTATTAATACAATTTTCTATTCTCTACCATTGTTTCCATCATCATTTCCATTGCTACTCATTACTTTGTTAAACGTATGTTCCTTTTTCTGTGTAGCCTGTAGCTTTTGTTCAATTTCTTGTAGTTCTATGTCTTCTGTAAGCTACGTCCATACTCTTGTGATTTCTTCATATAGCTTGGTTCACTCTACTTCCATACTTTTTATGCTCTCCATGTTTGTTTTCACCATCTTCTCCCTTTTCACTCTCTCCTCTGGTGGAGTGCTCAGTATCTGGCACGCTTCCAAATTAGTAATATTTGTGTGAAATCCCTAAATGAATTCACTGATATTTGTCACTTGTTATTCTAATGGGGCATCTTCCTCCCTAGAAATTTCTATAATACTATTATAACCCCCCTGGACCACCTGTTTCACCCTCTCTATCCTCTACACGGCCTCATCCTACTCTAGCCTAGGTTTATCATATTATGCTTGCAATACATCATTATCTATGAATTCCTTTGTTAAATCCATCAAAATTGACATCATGTGTAATTGTAGTTTTTGTTTCACGCTCCTTTTCAATCCATGTAGAACTTCTACCAATAATTTAGATAGAACCAAGTAAATATGACTAAGTTCCTTTGCATGCTCCTGTAATTATGTCATAGGGAACTCTAAACCTCCCACTACTATATTCATCACCCATCACTCTCCTAATATCGCAGATGTGTGAGATGTCATCTGCTGTACCTCTGTTGTGTTTTTCTTCCTCTCCATCTACTCTTGTTCTCCTCTTCTGAATTGCACAATACTGGTTGTCTCCAAAATCTGTCGCAGTGCAGAAATTTGCACTTGCACATCCAATTGTCTTTCTTCTTGTTATTGTGTCACTCGCTCAAAATCCTCCTCATTAACCTCTTTCAATTGATTTGCAATATTTTCTAATTCATCCTCTAACAGGGAATGTGTGGTCACTTTCTTGATTTCTTTCCTCTTCTTTCATTGTCGTATTGTTCTTTCTATATCATGTTTCTTCTTCTTCTCTCCTGATTGTGGTACTGTATTTTGTGTTCCTCCTACGCCATATCCTTCCTATTATTCTTCATCATCATCATCATATCCTATTTATTATTCTTCCTACACTCCTTGGATTATGCCATCACACCTCCTGGGACCCGATCCTTGTGACATTTCCTCAACAACTTGTAGGAAAACACCTACATTGTGAACCAGACTATATCATCGTTGATGCTTGCAACATCCAGACCGTGTGCACCTTTGAATGTGTTTTACTTGTCCTTCATTGTTTTTTCCAATGCTTTCTCCTTTGTCTTGTCTTTGAATAATAGTGATGGGTCTTCCCCTTTTGATGGAAGCCTGTTTATCCATGCAATAAACTTTGTGTCTATGGATATTGATCTATCTAACCATATAAATCCTCCATGTACACAACTCAATAATAAATTAACACAAATATTTATCTCCATGCTCCTACCAAAATGTGGAATATCAAAAAGATTCAAAATACCTGTTTTTTGTAGCCCTGTCGCCCATTCCTATGGATATACTATGATTCTTGTGAATCTAGGGTGAGTCTTATGCTGTTGTACTTATCGGGAGCCAATTATGGAAACTTCTTCACATATATCAAGTGGTGGTCTTCATACCTTAGGATTCCTTTTGCATCGAGCATATCTTCCTCAATGATCACAACTCATGGAATTTCTATCTCTACAAGTTCATACTTCGGCTCTTTCTGTAACTTTACTTCTTTTTTTTTCGGCTTCCTTGGTGGTAGATAGTCCCTTGTATATTGAACCAGGGTTGACCCTGATGCTAATGCTCCCAATATTTCCTTGGTCACAAGTATCGATGTCTTCCTGGTGCAATGTTTATTTGGATATGAATAATCTTCTCCTGCCTTCGATGGCACCATTTATATATGTAACTTCTTCTTTGACTCTTTCTATGTTCACTCGACCCTTTTCTCTTATTTCCCTCTATGAAAAATCAAATGACAATAAATTATTTCTGTTGACCCTTCAACTGCTTTTATCACTTGTTGCCTGTTGTTTCTATTCTTCACACCCAAACCTGTAGTCTAATCCAACTTGTACTTCACATTCAATTATTTCGATACTCTACAATATGGATCATGGTCTAGATATTTCTAGTCTCTCATGGTCTCATCATCAGTTTCCATTTATGACTACACATCTCCACTAATTCATCACTATGATCACTCTTTAATTCTTTTCCCATCATGTAATCTCTTTAATGTATTTCCCTCCCTCTAGGCATATCTCTTTCGCACTTCAATCTTCCTTCCTGCACACAGTTCCTTCCTCTTTCCACGTCTCTGCGACAATTTTTGGCCTTATATTCTTAGTCATTTATCCTTATGCATCATTTCAACCTTCAAATTCTTTTGTTTATTTTCTTCTTTTATTTATTTTTCTCTTCTATAATACACTATAATACAAGTACTATGGTACACTTACTGCATGCTCCAACTAGTGCATGGAAGTACGACTATCCCTATATAGTTTCAACCCACTTCCATTAACCAGTCCTTCCACAAATTCTCCATTTAGTTTCTCCAACTAAAAAACACCTGCATTTTTCACAAACCTCATCACATATGGACCCATCCAATGTATCTGAAACTTCCTAGGGTGCTGCGAAAACTTGTTTTCATAAATTAAAACTAAGTCTCTTGTCTAAAACTTATTTTGTTTAATGTGTCTGTCATGGCATTATTTCATGCGCACTTTCTGAACTTGTCGATGGAAACCTACGAAAAAAATGATCTTCTTCCAACTCTACTAGCTTTGAAAATCTCTTCTCTATTGCGTTAGAATCTGTAATCTCTATTTGTGCAACAATGTGTTGACTTAATACTATGAACTAAATAGGCATAACAACATCTTGGCCATACACTAGTATGAATGGGGTTTTTCCTATCAAATTCTTACTTGTATTCCTATATGCCCATAATATTGTTGGAATCTTCAAGTCCCAGTCATCTCTCCTTACATTACACACCTTCGTCAGTGCATGTTCTAGTATCTTATTGAATGGTTCCACTATTCCATTTTCCTGAGGATGATACAACGTGCTCTTTTGATAATGAATATGAAACTCCTATGTCAATGTTGGAATCATCATATTTAGAAAATGAGTTCCCTGATCGCTCATAAGTATTCTTGGGCATCTAAACCTTATCATCACATTTTCAAACAAAAATCATGCAGTTGTCTTCATGTTTCAATATCTTACAATTTATTCTCTAGCCTATCTAGCCAAGTAATATGTTGTATTAATGATACATCTTGCTCTTGATCTTTTCAATGGTGGATTAATCGTCCCAACAAAGTCAACTTCCCATTTATCACAAGATTTTAATGTCACTTGTGTTACTAATGACATTTCATCTCTCCTAGAAGGCTTCCAAATTATTTGACAAACATCACAAGTCTTACAAAATTCCTTGGTGTCCTTATGAAGGGTAGGCCACCATAATCCTGCACGAAAAATATTTTGAGTTGTTGATTTTCATGTGTAAATACCTCCTGCAACCCCTTCATGTCCCTTTGACAATATCATATGTCTTTCATGTTCTAATACACATCATTGCAAAATACCATTTGCACCTAACTTATACAAATTTCATGCTATAAGTTTATAGTTTGCAAACTTTACTACTAGTTGCTTCTTCTATGCAACTTTAAACTCTGGTGGGGTTACTCCTATGCTGAATAAATGAGCTCTATTTGTAAAATATTCATTAACCATTTGTACTAAAAATAAGTGTGCATTTGGTAAGTTGTCATCCAACTTTCCTACATCTTCTCCTAATAATATGCGCGATAAGTGATCCTATCCTAAATTAAATTTACCTAGTTTCACAATTACCTCAAAGTCATATTCCTGAAAAAATAATATCCATGTTCATATTCTCCCCCCTAAAAATAGATTATTGACCAAATATATTAGTGTAGAATGGTCTGTATACATCTTAAAGTGTGAACCCAACAAGTAATGTATGAACTTCTGCAATGCGTACACCATTGCTAATCCTTCACGTTCTATCATAGTGTAGTTCTATTATGTATTTGACAACTTCTTTCTTTCAAATGCAATGGGATGATTTATATCGCCTTCTTCGGGATGAGATAACACTACACCTAAATATATCGATGACGCATGCATGTGAACATGAAACTCCTTCCAATCTAGAAATATCAAAATCGACGCGGTAACCAATTTCTACTTCAAAGTATCTAAACCTTCCTGACATTCCTCACTCCATCGAAACTTTTTCTCCTTATTTAGAAATATTTCCATTAGAGATATAATTTGTGTATATCCTTTAATTAACTTCTTGTAGTACCTTGTAAGACCCAACATTTCTCGTAATTGTTGTATTTAAGTTGGCAGTGGTAAATCAACAGTCACAATAATTTTCATGGGATATACTAACAACCCTTTCTTACACACTACATGGCCCAATAAGATACCAAATAATGCACAAAAAATGAACTTATTTATTTCAAAGATATATGAAACTGCCTACACCTATCCAACATCAAGCACAAAATTTCAATATGATCGTTTAATAGGCTAAACACCATCCAATACTTCTAATAACTTATGGATGAACTCTTTAAATGCTACTACAACCACTCTAGAGAATATTGTTGGTGCATTGTTCAATACAAAATGCATCATTGTGTACTGAATATCGAAAATGTAGTATTATATATATATTCTTGCACAATATTGATATGAAGAAAACCCTAAAAATACATCCTTTAATGAATATGCTTCATGCCCTCCTACATTATCCAACATTTCATCTGTAAACGGTATAGGAAATGGATCATGTAAGTAGACATCATTTAATTTCCTTATATCTACACAAATCACCCCTCTTGTCTTTTTATCCCAAAAAATCCCAAGATATCGACCCTTTCAACATACCTGCAAGCAGGTGAAGTCTCACAGGAGGTACCTATGGGGACTATAGGAACCAGGCTTCTGCAATCATGAAGGGAATGGGGGTCGTTCTAACATTCATTCTTACCTAGAATTCATTCAACATGCAATATACCCTATGCATGAAATCATAACAACATAATAACCTATGACAGATTCATCTTACTTAACCATTCAACATATGCGCAGAACCATCAGATACATATTCATATTAACCATCCATGCATTACGTGTGCACCATTAACAAAACATAAAAGAAACACATCACAACATACAACATGACATATATATTTAATGTTGTTCACCCCAACTAGGCTATCTCTACAATGGATAGCTTCTTATATTATTCATGTATATTCATTCCTTACAATAGGTGCGCACTGTGCTCAAAAAATATACATCAATTCTACCCAAAATGCCCTAGTTGTTCAGACATATAATGCACACTTAGCTCCTTTACTCATCTGTCACTTTGCTCTCATCTTTGAATCTAACAACAGTTCCTTGATTGATCAACTCACTCTAACTCTCAACTTAATTCTCTCCTCATATCTCATCCCTACGTTCTACCCAAAACCCATACATAGTTATACATTGATATTAGGTCTTATCCCTTTACAAAATGGAACAAATGGTCTAACTACTACTAACTAACTTATGCCTTTTGTGTCTTGACTCCTGAATATGAATTAACAATCTTATGTGTGCACTGCTCCTTTGGTGACTTGCCACACGGTTTTCTCTTGCACGATTCCCAAAAATTACTCAAAATTTCTTGCTCCAATAGGGCCCTAAAACTCACCTATGGCTCATCTTGAGCCACTTCAGGATTTCTTCTAGGTCCCCATGAACTTCTGGAATGTCTCCTTCAGAGTTGTGATATTTTCTCTTTCTTGTGTTTCCTACTGCACAATTCCCTTGGTCATCTCTGCAGTCATATGGGTCTTCAAATTTTTTTCACATTCTTGTACTTCCTACTTGATTATGCCCTATGCAATTGATACTTTTGTTGTCACCTTGTATGTTTCTTCCTGAAGTGTTTCAATCTTTTGTGCATGAGATTATTGTGTCTCCCTCATCTGGTTCATCTCTGAATATAATTTTCTATTCTTTTCCACTACTGCCATCATCTATTTTGGTGGTAATGTACTCATTACTTCCTTAAAATTATGTGCCTTGTTCTTCACAACTTGTAGCTTTTTCTCAATTTCCTACAATTCCATGTCTTCTCTCAGTTGTTTCCATACTCTTGTACTTTCTTCATATAGTTTGACACACTCTTCTTCCATACTTTTGATGTTCTCCATGGTTTTTGTATTCATTTTCTCCCCTTTCTCCCTTTCCTTTGGTGGAGTTCTTGGTATCCGACGAGCTTCCAAATCAATAATGTTTGTGTGGAATCCCTGACTAGATTCACTGACCTTTGTCACTTTCTCTTATAACATACAATCTTATTCTCTAGGAATTTTTGGAATAATATTATAAACCCCCTGGACCACCTATTTCACTCTCTTTGTCCTCTATGTAGCCTCATCCTGCTCTAGCCTAAGTTGATCATATTCTTCTTGTAGCACATCCTTATATGTGACTTCCTTTGTCAAATCCATCGATGTTGACATCATGTGTATTTGTAGTTCCTGCATCACACTCATCTTCAATCCATGTAGCACTTCTACTGACAATTGAGATAGCACCAAGTCAATATGAGTAAGTGCCTTTGCATGCTCCTTTAATTCTAGCATAGGGAAATCTAAATCTCTCATTTCTATCTTCATCATTGGTCTCTCTCCTGATGTCACATATCGGTGACATGTCATCTTTTGCATCTCTATCATGTTTTTCTTCCTTATCATTTTCTCATGTTCTGACTTGTGCAATCTCGGTTGTCTCCAAAATTTGTCCCAATGCGACAATATGCACTTGCACGTCCAAGTGCCTTTATTCTTACTTCTACGTCACTTGTTCAAAATCCTCCTTAGTAACCTCTTTAATTTGATCCACAATATTTTCTAATACATCCTTTGATAGGGCCTAGGTGGCAACTTGATTCATTGCTTTCCTCTTCTTTCATTGTGGTACTGATATTTCCATATCTTGTTCCTTTCGCTTCTCTCCCAGTTGTGGTACTGTCTTTTGTGTTCCTCCTGTGTCATATCCTTCCTATTCTTCTTGTTCTTCATCATCTTCTATTTATTCTATTTCTGGTTGTTGTTTATTTAGCTTATTTGTTTCTAGTACTAGGGTTTTCCATTCGTTCTCCCAGTCTTCTATGATCTGCCCCATGTCAACCTCTTTCAACTTGTATCTTCATGTTAGCCACTGTCGCTATGGTTCCTTCTTGGCCTAAATGTACATATGATATATTTTGTCCTTGAAGGGAACAATCCCATTGTATGATTCTACTGCATGTGTGCTATAGCGGGAAAACCCCTCTGCGAACTACACCAGGGTTGTAAAATGTAGGCACTCCTACTTTTTATCAACAATCCTGACATTGCCCGACAATCATACATAAAAGACAAGGTATAGGGATCCGTTAGGCATACCTTAAGCTCTGTGTCTGGTGTCGATCCCTTTGCGCTTAGTTGTTTCCTGACTGCAAGTCTCCTCCCAAGGCTGACCTGCTTTCATCAATAGACAAACAAGAAACTACAAGAATACTTTCTACATATGGATTAGTGGGTTAGACATCATAAAAAATAAATATAAACAAATCATATAAGTTTAAGACGTCATTTGGCGAGACGAAAAAAGTACTTCTTTATATTAATCTCACAAAAGTCACTTACAATATGAGACTGACACTGCTCCTCAAACTCGGTCATGGGATCCTCTTCACAATACACCAACTTCTTCCACGTATCCTTCTCCTCTTCAGTTCTCTCTATGGGAATGGTAAGGGCTTGCAATGGAGAAAAAGGGAATTCTGGCTCAAACTCACAATGTGGTTTCCGAATATTGGGGCAAAGGGGGAATACAGAAATGGGCATAGTTTCTATACTCTCGTGCTTCTTCTTTGAAATGGGACCCCAACCCCTTCTTTTATAGGCCAAAAGAGATAGTAATGGTTGGGGTAACTGGCTATGGGTGGTCAAATGGTTAAGTAACGACCCAGAAACTAGTATCCTATCCAATTTTCATTTTTCCTAATATTTTATGAGTGTATGCGGACTATAGTGGGTTAACAGGTGTGTGTACGTGGGCAGTAGTGGTGCAAGGCACGTACACCTTCAAAATTATTATTTTTATAAGATATTCTTCAGTGATGGCTTGGAAAATATAGAAATTTAGATGGCCTGATGCCAAGTATGCATGTCTAGTGCAATTTAGGGTTATAACATATTCCCCCTAATGTGTGAGGTCAGAAGAGCATATGATGGCCAAAATCAGTAGGGGTAACCACAAAACCACTTTGAGTCAAGGATATATCCCTCCAAGACTCAGAGAGGGATCTCTCTATCTGATATAGCTTTCTTGAGATTATATATTAGGCTAGTTATGCAGAGCATGGGTTTGTTTATGGATTTTGAATTGGTTTGGTTGAGACATAAAAAAGGACCATTGGGAAAAATGGAGTCAAAGGTAAAAGACAATTAAATTAATAAATAACAGAGACATATGTAGCCAGGAAAGATAGTCATATCAATGGATTCTTATAATTTGTGAGGTGGAGAGAGGAAAATATTAGGGGTCATTTCAAATGCTGAGCAGAGTTTATCTGAATTCTGCATTCAATCTTTAGAAGAAAACATAAACATTGTCTTTAATCCAGATCAGGGTGTTCATGAAAAATCTTGAGCATACTCTTCTTATAAGCAATGAGAACAGAAAAACAATATGAAAAACAAAGGAATAACAGTTTACATCAGAGAAAACTTCACCACAGAAAATGACACAAGAATCTGCAAAATAAAGTCTTTGTATTCATTCATTACAGTCCATTAAAGCCTGTGAGAATTTTTACATTTTTGGTCATCCCAAGTCCCAACCCCTTATTTCATAAACGTTATAGGCTTTAGAGCTTTTACATAACAGTTCAAGATCCTATAAAAATGGATCTGAAATACTTAAAATAGAATAAAATCAAAACTAGTATGATATGTAGGATCAAGTCCTAATTTAAGGGTAAAATATTTAACAATCTTCGACATCTTCAGTCATATTCAACAACATTCAGAACTATCTGATATCTTCAATAAATTTCCAAATGATGACAAGGAATTTCAAAATCTTGTTTTGACAAATAAGCAGTTTTTTGACCAAAAATTGAAAAGCCACTTAACCTCCTTGCCTTAGCATCTGCCTCAAAAACTGGAAATAGATGATGAATTGTATCCTTTTGATCTTTATCTTTCATTTGGAACCCCTTCGAGACAATATGGAAACAAAAATCTCAGATCTGAGAAAAAAGATGAGCATTCTGCCAGTTTCTGCATTTTTGGTGGCTTACAGGTATAAAACAGAGTAGGATTAGTTGTCGAAAGAAAAGATTTCGGCAGATAACAACACTTTGAGGAAAATGAATAAGATGTTGAAAATCCTGAGTTTTCCACAACCTTTCAAAACTGAAAAAATGGAGTTTATTCGATCTACCTACTCTTTAGGATCCTTATTTAGGTTCTCAACAACTTCTGCTAGAGATTTTAAATCAGGGTGTGTTCTTGGCTTAGGATTTTTAAGCCTTAGTTTGATCCTTAAACCTCTAACCATTTTAAGCAACTTACGATTCTCCTTGAGCAATTTCTTATTCCTATTCCTTTACATGAATTTTAGCTAACCTTTCAAAACAATCTCTTACCTCATCTTATGTGTTTCTTATAGTCTGGTTTTGGGATTTAATGACCCTCTCAAGCAACTTCATCTCTCATATTTCTTTTTTAATCTTTTCAATCTTTGATGTTGACTTCTTTTCTTTGCTTGTTGATGCTTCAGAAATATCCAGGTCTGGAACCTTTGGTGAAAATGGTGCTTCTTCAAAATCAACTTGCTCAGGAACCTCTCCTTCTATTGATTCTAAATCCTCCTCTGAATATGTATAAGGAAGATTCATGACATTTTTTTCAGGGGCACTAGCTTGCCCTTTTGTAGCTTGACTAAAATCAAGATTCCTTTTATCTCTCTTAGACTTAAAAGAAGAAACTGGCTCCTTTATTTGTATTGGGGAGATATCTCTTCTTTTCCTTTTACTGCTCATGGGTGTAGAAGATTTCTAGGATGAGATCTTCTTCTTGTCCTTGGGCTGGGATTTTGGTTCAAATTCTCCCCCAAAAAGAAGATGCTCCCAAGTCTTATTACTCCTCTACAATTCTTCAAGCACTATAATCTTGATGAGGTTGCGATGGGAGAGCCTACCCTACACCTTGCTAGGTTTGGTGTGGACTTGGTGTGTCATTTTTGTCAAGCTTTTGTGAAGGTAGAAGGGAAGATTCAAAGGGTATCTACCTGTAAAATGTTTCATAATATTGAAATGGTAGAACATTACTCTACCATATCTTCCTTCACATGTGATGTATACCTAAATTGCTTTAAGAAAATGTTGCCACTTTTCTTCCGAGAAGGATCTAGGGATATCTTTCTTCCAAGTGATACATTTGTGTTCAGGCTTGATATAAGACCTGAATTCAATGTATTTAGTAGTGGTTGATTTGAACCATCTTTCACCAGTCCTAGGCATCTTTGTTGCTGCTGAAACAATGGATTCATTAAATTGTACCTCAATTGTTCCAACTCTAGACTTGGCTCCATCAAAGGTCAATGCAAATGCCTCAGCCACACCTTGATGAAATCCTTGGAGTTTTTCACAAAACCTGTAGCAGCCAACATCTTTGAACATCTGAAAAATCTCAGGGTGAGATTCCAGATATGTTATGTCATTAAGCTCCTTACTGAGCAGACCTCCTCCCTTCTTCATCTGCAAAACCAGTTGTCAATACCTGCAATACAATAAAATTGGGATTGGGGAGACATAGTGGCATGTATAGGGGACGAATTGAAGTTCGGGCAGAGGAAAAATGTGTGATATGGGGGAAAAGATTTGAACAAAAACCCTTGATAAAGAATGAAACTCAAATCACAGTGATGATTGTATCATTCGACCAGGACAGAAAACTATGTGATAGATCAGGTAAAGATGAATGATGTGGGCTTATGATGATCTTAGTTGGAAGTAGAGAATTTAGATCTTACTAGATTATGGTTTAAAAATCTCATCGAATAATCATAATCAGACATACATCAGTTTCCAGATCGTGTCATTATCCAATTTCAGTCAATTTTGGCAGCACTTGAGATGATGATGGTGTGTGTACTACTGACGGTTCAAGAGTCTAATGGGACAGACCAACCATTGAAAAAATTATGTGCTTTCGTTAGCTTAGAGAGCCTTTCACATGCCATTTTAGCTACCAAAAGTGACATCTTTCGACAACTTAGAATGCTTTGAACAATGACCCTTAGCTGTCAAAAGTGAAATTTGGGAGTTTTTCTAAATAAAAGTATAGACTCGTCACTTCTTGAAAAGACAAGTGAAAAACTCATCCTAAAGACACTTAACTCAAGAATAACAAAAAATATTTCATCTAATGATCCATCCTATCACCCTCTGACCATAACTTGGGAAACTTTATTCCAAGAGACAACAAGACCAACAAGCCAGGAACTCCATCATGAGACCCACCAATCATATTTGAATCATCAGGTATCCTATCATTATAGGGCACTAACACTATGTACGAAGCGAGTGATTCCAGGAACCGGAGTTCAGTAGGTACCATCTGCAAAAAATAACAATTTGTCTCACTGAGGAAGACATACCCATTCTCGGGATGAAATAAAATCATGGTTGCCAATCAAACACACTGCATATGCATGTCATATAACTATATAAAGTGTATTCGCGAGAAGTACACAACGGATCTACATCTCAAAATCAAAATATATACATGTATGGTATCCATATTCAAGAAGCCAATGGAGACTGATGGTTGGATATGAGGTCTTCAGAGCTCGAGCAACAACTTCAAAATCTTCAAAACTTGGGTAGTAGTGTAATATCAGTGTATAACTTCACTACCCAGAGGTATTTTATGGATCATCAGGAACAGACAAGAGGATATTGGTGATCAGTGCAGAGAACTTCATTGATTTTGAGCAAGGACTTGATTGGTCTTTTGGGGTGGTCGGGCATGAGGACAAGAGACAAACTGCAGAAGGGCTGACTCAAGTTTAGTCAGACTTCCCTTGGACGAGAGCATGACAAAATATGAGACTCAGGAAGCATGGAATTGACATAAATTCATGATGTAGGAGGCAATGCGAACTCTCCATATATTTGGAAGGGTAACCGACTAGAGGAGGACACAACTCTATGTAGCGAGAAAAAATTCCTAAGGTCATATTGAATCCTAGGGCTTGACGAACAAATAGAGGGATGTGCTTTGTCCAAGGGTGACTCATTGTGTTGTTAACAAAAAGAAAATACTTTTCCATTCCTCTTTTTGGGGTGTATTTGATTTTTTTGTCTTTTTCAATCATTTTAGAAGCTTGAAAAAGAATAAAGAATTCTATATTACAAAGGAGGATCAAGTGTCGCATAAATAATAGTTCCAAGTGTGAGGAATACATTGATTCTTAGAGAAAGGGGACATATGCACGAAAAGGACACTCAGGAAAAATCTCCCATGGGTCAAGGTGTCAAGACGCAGAGGCAAAGTGCTATAAGGCTTGCATATAAGGCATGCTTCAGATGGTTCAGTTGAGAGCAACATGGATCCAACATTAGGCCAAACATGCGGGAATGAAAATGTGATTAATAAGACACAATGATAACATCCTTCGATGTAATTTTAATGAGCCTAGAGAAGGGAAGCTCAGTGGTTTTTCATTTTTAGAGAGTCTGAATAAACGTAAAAGGAGACTCCACTAGGGTACCTTTTTCGAAGGTATTCTAGTCAGTTCGAAAAAGGGGTAAACTAGCACCGAACAAACATCTATTCAAAATCATTTTAACAAGTGTGACAAAGACAATATCAATCGACAATCTTTTCATATTTAAGGAGTCTAAAAAGAGATTAAATATGGACTCTGTAAGGGATGTTTTTCAAGACCAATTTAAAGAGTGTGAAGAAATAAGGTCACTCAACCATCTTTTCAATTTTAGGGAGTCTGAAAAGAGCTTAACTATGGACTCCATGGGGATTCCTTTTTCGTAAATTTAGTCCCTCAGGCCCGAAAAAGGGTTAAATTTATACCTGAGGATACTCTTCTAAAGAACCGAGGCTAACTTTGTTTGTACTTTTGACCATCCAGACCGAAAAATGGGTAAACTACCGCTGGACAGACGTGCCTTCAAATTTCATTTTAGCAAGCATGAAGGGAAACAAGATCACTCGACAATAGTTTCATGTTTAGAGGGTCTAAAAAGGGCTTAAAATAAGACCCGTTGTGTTTTGGGAGTCCCAACGGTGAGGTCAAGAGTGATAATGAATCATGCAAATGAGGCTCAAACTCGTAATCAAGAAAAAATACTAAGGACTCCCGAGCCTATAGTCATTAGTGACAGCATGGACACCAAAATGAAACCAGGATCTACTTGGGGCATCCATGTGAAGGTAGGCTCTACCACTAAATTATGACACTTATAGAGTAGGAGTGAGGGTTTCGTGTCGCAATCCGGTGGGATCGATCCTATGGAAAATCGAAAAAGACAACGAGGTGCAACAAGTGGAGGTGGAATCCTATATTATATGCACAAAGTTGGAAAAATGAATTTTTACCAAAAGACCTTTAAAACTGACCCAACTCTCGAAAAACTTCCTAAATACCCAAAGTAACACTTATCGTAACATCCATTGATAAACTCAAGAACCATAGTAAACGATTTTCAAGCTAGAAAAAATCACAAAAATGGGCCAAAAAGTCTATAAATAGAAAGCTAGCAGCTCATTATCACCATTGTAAATTGAGAATTGACCAAAAGTCAAAAAACAACCCTTTGCCAAAATAGTTTATTCCGGGAGCTTTAGTGGATGAAACAAACTTCCACTTGGACCAAGTAAGTACAAACTAGCCTCTCTTGCATTCCCATTCTTCAATTTTTCATTTGCTTTTGTTTTTTGGGGGGGGGCTGACCTTTAAAGAGGTTGGCCCTGCATGTACAAGGGCTTTCTAAGAACAAATTGCATGTACACACAGGAAGAATATAAATTTCCCATGTGCACACACGACTGTCCCCAAGACAACCCACGTACACCCTAAACTAAGTGAAAAAAAATGAAAATGCAAGAGTTAACTCTCCATCCATTTGTTATTTTGCAGGATGTATGTGCATTGGAGAGAAAGGGAACATGAGGACATTGATTTTTTGGTCTCAGAGGACCCTGCTGCTATCATCGTCTTGTCACAATGTAGGTTTTTAAAGTTCTTCCAATGTCTGTCTATGGGGGCACAACCCAGGTTTCTAAATGCATTGATAGATTACTGGTATCCTGATGCAGAGGTATTCATGCTCGAGGGGCAGTCGTTGACTCCAATGACTAAAGATATTTTACTTCCTAACCAGTTTCTCGAGGAGAGGGGACCCAGTCAACTTGCATACTTTTCCCCTCGGGCCTCAAAACATCGAGGAGTTAATTAGACTCCATTGTGAGGCTAGTACTGATAAAGTAGGTTCTCAGGTGCCTATTCATAAGATCATCAACCTATCACTCAAAATGATATTTCTACTCATTGGGCAGATCACTAGATCCACAGATTTGCATCAGGCTTCCTGGGTGCACATGCATTGTGGAGTACAGTGATTAAATGCAGGGATTTTTGACTGGAGTACCACCATGTTGGATTGCATGAAGAGATAGATAACAAAGTTTAGGATATGGGAGCACCGAAACTTCAGGTTTGGAACCATTTTGTGCTCCTTTTTCTTCAATAGGGTGCCTCGTCTTAGTCCTTGAGAGACTATACAATGGTACGAGGCCTCTCTCTCAGCGCTATGCATATGGGCGACGCTCTTTCTACAACAGGGGGGAGGGAGCACCATCAATGCCTTTGATGACAAGTTTTTTGACTGGTGGTCAAAGCAGATTCCTGCAACAGAGGACTACCCCTATGTCAAGATCAATGTTTCTAGAGATCCTAATATGCCTATACCTCCTGGGGAAGAGCGAGGAGAGATAGGTAAGTTTTATTTTCAAAGTTATTTAATTTTTATGTCTTTATATATATATCATTATTTTTGGTATACCAGAGTATTTTACACTTACGTATCTATTATGTACAGATGTGGTACTAGTGTGTTCAACAGAATTCTCGAAGACTAGGTGGCGTCCTCAACCAGAGGCAGGACCAACTGGAGCCGTCGAAACATAAACAATAGCAAGGGGGCCTCCAGCCGAAGAGGCTGAGAGAGTATTGAGACGGGTAGAGCGGAACCTTACCGTTCTCACTCGTACAGTCCCTATGGAAAAGATTGAGGATCTCCCACCGTCGATGCAACCTCATGTAGTTGGGGTGCCACGGACCTAGGTCCATCTCTTCTAGAGTTTGGAAAACATTGTTTTTCACTACGGAAGGGCCAACAGGCCCTGCCCTTAGCTAGGGTAGACTACTTACGTGTCTAGATCACTTTTTGTATATTTTTTAGGTCATAATCCCTGTGACTCTTAATGGACATATTTTTTAGGCGCTTGCGCCCACCCATGTACTCTGATATTTTGTGATATATGTATGGATATTTTACATCTTTTTACGTCTTATGGATTACATCTATTTCACAAATGTATTTACATGTGCGTGTGTGTTATTTTCTTACATGTGTGAAGTATGCCAATCTAATACATGATTATCTAAAGTATATATGATTCGATTCAATCTCCTAGGAACATGGATATACGTAATGTAATCAAAGCTTCGTTCTAAGAGACATACCCTAAGGAACCGTCGGTGTAGAGTAGGATCATAAATGCGGTAAACCCCATTTAACTGAGACACAAATATCTAAGCATCTAAGTAGACCCAAAGGTGAGATATACCATGTGACAAAGTGTCACGAAGAAACACTAAGACTGCACTATATTCAGTGACATTGTTTGTGGCATCACCTAAACAGATACCTCATGAATATAGCAACTATCCTTGAGGTGTGAAAATCACCCAAGCTACGTAAGAGAGCCTCTGAGTGTGCCGGATTGCGCCGTCCACAAACCCAAAGAACACCTCTGATTCACTTGACATCTGCCATAGTGAAAAAGATGACATCAAAAATGACATGTCCATAAAACCAAAAAGACAAAACTAAAAAATAAAATGTATAAGACTATACATATGTTACAAGAAGTGACCCAAGGCGACCCACCTACAAGAAATACTTCTTGAGGTAGAGCCCATTCCTAATCTCCACCAAATCATTTCCCTCAAATTACACCAGATGATAAGCTCCCTTCTTTAGAACCTCCTTCACAATGAAATGTCTAAACCACATGGGTTTGAACTTGCCTTCCCCTGGAGGGTCCTTATCTTGTTCATATACTAGGACAAGGTCACCTTCAGAGAAAATACGAGGATGGACAGATCGATGATACTGATACTTGAATTTTTGTTTGTGATCCTCATTAGCCAAGGCTGCATCCCGACGGTGCTCATCGAGCTGCTCAAGATATAATAAATGCTCTTCAAGCAGTGAAGTGTCTCGCAATAACTGTACTGCCAACTTTAGAGAGGGGATGCAACACTCTATAGGAAATACTGGTTCCAGACCGTAAACGAGTTGAAAAGGTGCAAAACCGGTTGTAGTCTTAATAGACGTTCGGTAGGCCCATAATGTTGAATACAACATCAAATGCCAATTTGACCTGGCCAAATTGATTGTTCGCTGTAAAATAGTCTTAAGGGATTTATTCACATCTTCCACTTGACCATTCTCTTGTGGGTAGTAGGGTGATGAATGTTCTTTCCTCAAACCAAGATTTGATGTTAACTCAGACATCATTTTGTTCTAAAAGTGACTTCCATGGTCAGTGACAATCTCTCTCGAGACGTCGTACCTTGATATTATATGGTTAAACAAAAAGAGAGTTGTTGTCTCACCATCATCTTTAAACATTGGCATAGATTTGATCCACTTCATGAAGTAGTCTACTGCTATGATGATATAATAGTGCCCCCTTGCAGAAGGAGGGTTGCATGTAACTTAATCAATTCCCCACTTGGTGAAGGGACCAAATGTGATGACGGGAAACATGGGAGTTGGGTGTGCCCTCATCTTCCAAGAGAAGATATGACATGGGTGGCACTTCTTGACCAATTCAACACAATCTTTGATTAATTTTGGCCAAAAGTAACTGGCTCATAGAATCTTTTGGGTTGTTGCCAACCCAGACAAATGACTGCCACATGCTCCAGTGTAGCAATTGTTAAGCACGATTTTTTCTTCATCATGAGTGAGACAACAACGAAGAATGCAATCTACACCTCGACGATACAGAGTGTCCTCGAGTATGAGATATATTTTTTTTTTTTATGGAGTATACGGAGACGCTCATCATGAGAAGCAAAGGTAGGGAACTTCAAAGTCTATAGATAGACTAGTATATATCCATACCAGGGATCCGAAGACACGATCAAAAACATGTCTCCTTTGATAGGCGACTCCTCGGGTATAACATCACCTGATTTGATCGAAAGTTCCGAGATGAGTTCCACAAAGACCAATGACTTTTTGGACTTTGCCGAAACAAAATCCAAGTCAAATTCCTAGAGGATAACTATCCATCTGCTGATCTTTCCACCGATCACACGTCATTTCAAAACGTATTGAAATGGATTCAAAACAACAATGACGATGGTCTTGTGAAACAATATGTAATGACAGAACCACTAGACAGCATGAACTACTGCCAACACAAGTTTTTTCGATGTGGGAATAATTGATTTCTAGTCCAACCAGGCCTCAACTTAGGTAATAAATCACATATTCTGAGAGAAAATCATCCTCCTGAACCAATACCATACCAACTGTCGACTTTGCAGTGGCCAAGTACAATAATAAATCTTTATTATAATTGGGTGGCCGCAACAACGGGGTAGAAGTGAGGGCGCTTTTCAACTCTTTGAAAGAGCGTTGAGCGGCTTCATCCCAATGCAAAGGAACATCCTTCTTCAGTAAATGCATAAATTCATTTGTTATCTCAGCATAGTTCGCGATGAAATGCCGTAAAAAGTTCTCTTTTCCCTATAGACTCTGAAGTTGAGGGACTTTGCATGGGGGAGGCAACTGAACTATCACCTCAACCTTTAGAGGATCGACCATGATCCCTATTGTTGAAACTATGAAACCTAATAGACTACCCGATGTTACGCAAAATATGCATTTGTTTGGATTCAAGCAGATCTGGTAGTAGAGACATCACTCAAAGATAAGTCAGAGGTGTGTGAGATGATCAACTCTCTTGTAATATCATGATGCTAAATCATCAAGATAAGCCTCGACTATGTGTTTGAGATCATGGAAAGAAAAAGACATGGCCCACTAAAATGTATCTCCAACATTTTTCAGACCAAAAGGCATCTTTCGATAAGATAATGTACCCAATGGATAGATGAAAGCAGTTTTGTGTTGGTCTTCGTGCTTGATCTGTATCTGATTGTATCCCAAAAATCCATCCATGAAAGAAAAGGCTTCACAACCTGTGCATTCATAGACTATTTGGCCAATAAATGGAGTGGGGAAATTATCCTTTAGACAGGCCTTGTTCAAATCATGGAAGTCTGTACATACGCGAATCTTACCCTATTTTTTGTCGACTGGAATGGGATTTGACACACATTGAGTCAATTGGACAGGGTAGATGAAACCAACTTGGAGTAGTTTCACTACTTCAGTATTAATAGTTGTTGCTTTCCTAGGATTGACTAGACAAAGCTTCTACCAGATCGGCTTAGCATCAAGATATGTCGTGATTTCATGTTCGACGATTCTTGGATTTATGCCTAGAATTTCCTTGTATGACCAGGCAAACATGTCACAAAATTCTTTAAATAAATCTATGCAGATTTGAATCTCCTCAGGGGAGTAGTCCACTCCGACGAAGATATTCTCCATGACACCAGGGATTTTGAAGATATCGATAGGTATAGTTTGAAAAATGGTTTCCATATTTCCTTCAGTGTAAACAACATGCATAGCCAAAGGATTGACAGGACAAGCCTTATCTCCAGTCATAGTTAGAGTGAATTCACCTACTCCAATTCTTCTTAACTCTGGGAGGAAGTAATATCTATGATGAATATCGTCCCGGGGTTTGTCCTTACTAGTCATTGCCTCAATAATTGCCTCGTCTAAGGGAAATACTAAGTCTAAAGAATCAATATTGGCGAGGGAACCTTGAGCCCAAGTAGGCTTGAGAATCGTATCTAACTCCTGTGAGGGAGTTGGATTAGGGATGGTGGAATATTGTTGAACTATAGAGTATGCAACTTCTACCATGGACAAAGGCATGGCCATGCCATTGTGCCCTGTCCATTCCATCATGGATGATGGGCAAGGAAGATTCCATGGATCATTAAAGTAATTCGTGTAAAATGATGAGATTTGAAATATTTCGGCCCTAGGATGGTCAAGGATAGCCGACATGTAATGGACATTGTTGGTCGGAGGTGGGTAATCGAAGGTACCCATCAAAGGTGGGCACAAACAAACCCCTACATTGACAAATCTGGGCTGAGGGTTATCAATCATCGGGACCGTGGATACCCCCAATGAATAGTCAAGACGCAAGAAGTATAATTGACCAATGGACACGATCTAGCCCTCGTGTGGAAACAACAAGACCCAGAAAACTGTCGCGACCATCGCTTGCATAGAATAGGTCCAAATCCTTCGTAACAAGAAATTTTAGTCGAGAGACACATTGACCACTTCAAACTCAACGCACATGGTCTTCCCCCCTAACTGCATGGGGAAAGAGGGGATGATTCCATGTGGTTGGAATGAATGAACGTCAAAAGCGGTAAGAAAATGACGAGGTGCCCTCATCGAGCACCATGCAGAAAATGTTTCGAGTAAAAATTTTCATAGTGTAAGCCACTACTATCTGAAATGCTACGTGGTAAGGAAGACAAGGTTTTAAGTCGGTCGTATCAAGCATGATCGTTCCTAGATTATAATTCTCAGCAGTTCCTAAGGCAACTAACAGAGCCTTTCTCTAGGAAGGGCAACTCTGGAGGACTTCCAAAGCAGACATTGCACAAGGGGTTTGTGACAAATAATCCACCATAGAGTAGTTCTCAGTGACCCTTGCATTTGGGTTGTGGGAATATTGCTTGAACGCTCCTTTTGGGATGCGTGTCATTGTTTCGCCCAATGTCTTCTCAATCTGGAGAGGAAGATGTGGGTTTTCGACTTCTTTACCCTTCTCAAAGGTGTTTGGAATTTCATAGTCGGGTGTCCTAGTTGTTATGTCAAAGCTACCTTTCATCATGTATACACTCGTAGATGAAGGATTACTCAAAGATAGAGGGAGTCCATGACTGACCCCTTCCACGCTCGAAGAGGCTTGAGTTAGATTTTTCCCATGTGGAAACGGGTTCATTAACACAACAAGTTGTTGTTGTTCCAATAACTTATGGGCCTCCGCAAGCCAAGGGCACTGGTGAGTTGGATGGTCTTCTGTGAAAAGATTGCATGGATACTTTGACTTATTCTTTTCCATGTTTCCCCCGCCAACATTATCGGTAGGTTTCTTATCCCCCTTACCCTTATTTTGTTGTTTATTTTTTCCATCAGGCTATTGGTTGGCCTTCAGGTTTTTCGATTGCACATTGTGTACATATGAATTTTGGGTAGGGAGGGTAATTGAACCAGTGGTTTGGTTGGCTGTTGTCTACTGTATCGACAATTGCTGCAATTGATTTGACAGTTGATCAACGGGCTTCGTTTACACTGAACCAACAATACCATTGGTATGTGGTCCAAACCTCTGTCTTGTCTTGTCAAGTATCGATTATGGGGCATTTGGAAAAACTTCGTAAAGTAAAATAGATTGAGAGTAAATCAACTCTAGCTGTTGAGCTCTCATTATCGCTTCTTCTTCTTAAAATACCCCTGACGTTGTGACATCTTTGGATAGATGAGGTACAAAATACTTAAGGAACCACTCAAGCAGGAATGCTGGTGGGACTGGTACTTTTATCAAACTCTTCTAGCATCTCCATTCTCAGATGTGATATGAGATATGGTTTTCTTTTGTCTGCTCAAAGTTGGCTAACAATTCGGTACCAGCATCATATCTCACAGGTAATTGGAAATGGTTTAAGAAATCCATTTCTAATTCGCTGAAGGAATATTATCTTAAGTGGTCGAGCTCAATGTACCATTTCGTAGCACTCCCGATGAGAGTGCATTGAAAAAAATGCAACTGGATGGAGTTGTCTCTCAAGGAGTTGGACGAGCACCATAAATGAAAGGTAGTCACATGATCGCCTGGATCTTCGTTAGGATTGGCCTCAAAATTTGGTATGTACGAAGGCAACTTGGTCGGCATAGGAGGCCAACATAGATCGTGACAGATGGGGTCATTTAATAACCTTGTCAAGTCTGGAAAGTGCAGAGTTTCCAGAAACGGTAATTTGGGTTGTTGATTATAACCAGAGAAAAAAGATTCTGGATTTTGGATGGCACCAGGTTGCAAGGAAACGTTAGGTTGTTGGCTAGGTTTTTGGTAATAACCATGGTCGTGACCAGCATTAAAATTCTGCACTTATTGAGATGTCATCTCCTGACTCCCATAATAGGATGTAAAGGGTCGGGTTTGCGTCGCATTCGAAGGATTTTGGGAAGGGTTTCCCCTTGTCGATCCAACGGGCATAGATGTTGAGCCTTGCCTAGGGTTCCATTGACTATGGAAGGGGTTTTCCCTGATCGACATCCTTGACGAGGGAACTTATTCCTACCATGGATTCGAAGGTCCTTGTGAGGAAGGAATTCCTAAGTTTTCCCCCTATGCAAGAATAATACCTTGTACAGGATTTTGTTTTCCATAAACAAGGTTGCCCCGGACCGAGATGGCATCTGAAGAGAAAGAATTATTACCAAATGTGCCAAATAAAGTGAATGGTGTCAAACCAACTGACATGTTATAAGAAGGAATTCCTTGACTACTTGATCTAAATGAATTGTAGTTTACATTCGGCATGGCGAAGTGTTGGTGAGCATTGCCGAGTGAAGGGGATGACGGAGGTATATGACCCCCTTAGTAAGGGAAAGCGTTATAGGGAGTTGAATTTCCCCCCAAATATCCTTCCAGAGGACCATTGGAGCTCCCCTCCCTGAGACCTAAAGTCTGTAGAGTGGAGTAGGAAAGTGTAGTTCTCGTACCGAAGCCAGGCATCCCGTATGAGAATGGAGGGCCTTTCACACTCTGGGTGAAAGGAGTAGTGATCACCACCATAGATGGAATCAGACCATTACTCAAGGTAGAGGTAGTTGAGACCATAGTGGCCCAGACCAACGATAGTTGGTTAGGAGGCAGAACACCCATTGTAATGACAGCCATAGAGGAAATATGAGTATTCCCTGAAGAAGTAGCAACATTTGTTTCCATCGCTTCTTTTGAAACTATCTCACGCTCGTAAGGTTGGACCTATATGATGATGGGCATCGATAGATTGGTGATCGAATGGTTATACAGACCAAGATCTTCCACTCCGATGTCAAAAATGGTTGGTGCCTCTGAAATCAAATGTTCTCCTCTCGGAGATGAGTTGGGCACAATTTCCTGTAACTCGATCGCCTCAAAAGACCCTTGCTGGTCTAGTTTTCGCCTTAGTTGTTACGAGGGTGGCTCAATATCAACTGATGATAGGCCCAAAATCCTTTGCGACTGGAAAATATCCTGATCCTCCACTGTGTGAGAAGATAAATGACACACTAGGGATTTCTATAATCATTTTAAAAATCATCACACACTAGAAAAATTGTCTATGAGATAAGACAAGCAGATCACTAGCTAGTTGGAAGAACAATTACAACATCCAACACTAGAGAAACTTATCGGTGCAAGTGAAACTAGAATACGGAAGCACCCTCTAGGTATAATATGCAAAGCATGGGTCGATGTCTACCCTAGGCACCATGGTATATCCCCATAGTCACCTATGTAAGTCACTAAGATAAAGGTAACTAGGTTGCCATCACGTGAATTGTCATTAGGCGGGTACAATCGATAGTCGAGTGGACTGCAATGAGAAGGGTATCAAGAATAAAACCTATTAAGGGTATCAAAAGAAAGTGTTTCAGAAGATTACTAAGGACCTCGAACCTATTCGAGACCCATGAAGCTCCGTGGAAAATTTGATCAACGAAATCCCAAGATAATCCCTCTATATGCATTCCCCACTACGCTTAGTCCGGATTTGGAGGGGTTATCTCCGCTACATTTCCTTATGCGACCTCGTGTTTATCCCCTGTGTTAGAGGGGGGTACCAAATAACTTCCATGTAAACTGGACTTTCTAACACTCCCTAGCACAGACTCTTATGTTTATTTTTGTATCCTTGAAGAGTTTCCTCTCCAATCCTAAATCAAGGCTCTAGCCTAGACTGCGTTGATGGACCCTACAAACACAAAGTCTAATAACTTTTAATTAAGAGTTAATTTTAGTAGATGTCTTAAGTCAAAAGGAACGGAAATGAAACCAGTGGTGTTCTTTAAGAGACAAAAGAGAAGAGCATAAGATGAAACTGGAGGCAAAACTACTTCTTCTTCAGAAAAGATTTTCCAATTTAAACTCTTTCACCAAACTTTGTGTAACTACTTTTCTCAAATATTTGAAAAGAAAAGCTTGAAACAAGATTTCCCTCGACTACTGATTACTTAATGTCCAAAACATTCAAGTAAAGAAATTAAGAAAAAATTATTTTTCCTTGGTAAATAAAGAAACTAACCTAAACTACTTTACCAAATGAAGAAATGAAAGATTTGTTTTTATCGTTTTATGCTTCAAAACAAGAAATTTGAAAATGAATTCTTTTCTTTTCTTCTAAAGAAAAAAGGGGAAAATGACAACAAGACAGGACCAAGAAATGGCTTCTGGACCAATTGCAGATCACAAGGAGTCAATGACAATACCAAATAGGTAGATCAAAGAAGACTCACAAACTTGTCTAAAAACATTATCAAAGAAAACACAAGAAATATTTTGATGAAAATAAAGCTATTTTGAAGTCAACCCTAAGAGACAGACCGCTATAACAGAGACTAGGACTAGATCAAGAAAACCCCTGAGAAGTATGACTTCTGACAGGGAAGACGATGACTGGCTCTCTTCTTTTTTTTTAAATAAAAAAACATTTCTCAACAGGCACACTACTAACACTTCAACAACTAGCATATGTACGCAGGTTGTCCAAGGGCAGGGCACGTATCCACGTGTGCAGGCCCACTGCAGGCCATGTACACCTCTGTAAATCCTCAAAAAACTAAAAACCAATAGTCCAGCACAAGCAAGGAGTATTGGTATGGAAGACCATAATCCCTTAAAGACACATAAGCTTACAAAAACTTAGAAAACAATGAATAAACTGATTCAAAGCAAGCAAAAAGAAATATCCCCAAAGACCCTAGAGGCATCCCCAGTACGTCGCCAATTCTACTATAGCGGGAAAAACCTTCTATGGACTACACCAGGGTTCTAAAATGTAGGCAGATCCAACCATCTAAAGTCTCCTACTTTTTATCAACAATCCCGACATTACCCCACAATCATAGATAAAAGACAAGGTATAGGGATCCACTAGGCATACCTTAAATTTCGCATCCAGTGTTGATCCTTTTGTGCTTAGTTGTTTCCTAACTGGAAGTCTCCTCCCAAGGCTGACCTGCATTCATCAATAGACAAACAAGAAACTACAAGTATGCATTCTACATATGGATTAGTGGGTTAGACATCATAAACAAGAAATGTAAACAAATCATATAAGTTTAAGACGTCATTTGGTGGGACGAAAACAATACTTCTTTATATTAATCTCACAAAAGTCACTTACAATATGAGCTCGACACTACTCATTGAACTCAGTCCTGGGATCCTCTTCAAAATACACCAACTGCTTCCATGTCTCCTTCTCCTCTTCATTTCTCTCTAGGGGAATGGCAAGGGCTTGCAATGGTGAAAAACAAAATTCTGGCTCAAACTCACAATGTTTTTGCCGAATATTGGGGCAAAGGGGGAATATGGAAATGGGAAGAGTTTCTATTCTCTCGTGCTTCTTCTTTGAAAAGCTCCCCCAACCCCTTCTTTTATAGGCCAAAAGAGACATTAACGGTTGGGGTAATTGGCTATGGGCATTCAAACGATTAAGTAGCGGCCCAGAAACTAGTATCCTATGCAATTTTCATTTTTCCCGATATTTTGTGAGTGTACATGGGTTGTAGTGGGTCAACAGGTGTATGTACATGGAAAATAGTGGTGCAGGGTGTGTACACCTTCAAAAAAATGATTTTTAGAAGAGCTTGTTCAGTGATGGCTTGGAAAAGATAGCAAGTTAGATGGTCTGATGCCATGTATGCATGTCTGGTGAAATTTAGGGTTATATAAATGTGGTTGTATGTGCAGTGTATTCTAGATAGTCGTAATTGCTTCATTGAATACATAGAAAGTAATGTTTTTATCTAGTTTCCTCTCCTTTTGTGAAATACGCCACAAGTTTACATATCTCACTACTAAACATGGCTTCTTCATAGCTCCCAAAAATTGAGTGTCCTCTAGCTCCCTCCAAGCCACTAATGTTATAAATATTAATAGTGAGGAATACTGAAATTCCATACTGTTTTATTGATATTCCCTTCAATTTACCAAGAATTGGTTCAACAAGAATGTTTCCCAAATCATTTGGACTCACGTGATGCACTTCTGAACTCCCACTATCACTCTTTTTGGTACCTACTCCTTGCGACATTTCCTCAACAACTTGCAGTCCAAAACCTACGTCATGTAACAAATTGTATCATCATTGATGCTTGCAACATTAATACCATTTTCAGCTCTAAATATGTTTTACTTATCCTTTATTCTTTCTACCCATGCTTTCTCCTTTGTCTTTTCTGTGAATAATAGTGATGAGTCTTCCCCTTTTGATGGAAACTAGGTTATAATAGTGTGGGGCTACATCCACCAACTGCTTCGCCTTCTTTATTATTCATCTAGATCTTACATTCATTTGCTACTTTACACTAAGCCATAGAGCTAATCTTCCCACCAGATAGGAGATCGGTGCATTGAGCACTAGATCCTCCTTCTAAAACTAGGTCAAGGCACAAAGCCAACTTTCCTATCAAGCAAAAATCCTTAACACATATACATTTTGTTGCACAGAGAAACTCAAAACTTCTTGCACATAGCTACCGAGAATTCACTACTTCTATCATACATTCTTACTTATTTATACTTTTACAAATACTTAGAATAAGGCCTAATCATGGGTAAACCCCATGGGATGACATCCCATAACCCCTTACAAAAACCCTAGAAAACCCCTTATTAGGTCCATATAGACCGTAAAATCAGTGAGATCCACGATCTCAGCTTCGCCTGGGCGCTCCATCTTCGATAATCTTGTCGAAATCTAAAAAGTGGTCCAAACCTGACCAAGGTTTCCTCGAAACTTGGTCGAGGGCCAACAGGCCCCCAACACTCACCCGTGACTCGTCCTGAGTCACTTAGTTCTGGTCAATACTGCTTTGAAGGCCTCGATATTAACTCAAGCTGCCTCGACTTGCTACTTCAATTGAACCTCCTACTCAGGGAGCTCCTGGATCATCTACTCTATAACAGGCCCTTCCAAGCATTGTTCCAATGTTGAAAGCACTTGGTCCAATTACAATCCCTGTCCATCAATCTCTTCAAACACCTTACAGGCTTCTTCTTACACATGTTGTAGATTCTGTGTGACTTCCATTACTCTTCTCTAGATGGAAGTAATCTGTTGTTGTACTGCGCATTGCTCCTGGGATATTTCCATTCTTTCAACTATGGTGACTAGCTTCATCTGCGCCTGGATGGAGAAGGCCTGCTTCTACGTCTCCTATAACTGTGCTTCCAGTTTCCTTAGCTCTGGATATTGTGCGAGGCATTCATATGTCTACGCGCTTCTATCACTCGGTGTTTTTCACTCTAATGAAAGGGTTCTTATCCTTACAACTTTGTTTTTAGCGGCTTCCTCCCTATACTCATGCACCTCCTGGTGGGTGCCTGGTAATTCTTGGACCTCTAACTCTATTATCCTCGCTTGAAGCTACTAGATGGTCTCAGCGAGCTTCAATACTTGAGCCTTGACCAACTCTTGTTCCTCCTATGCCAAGCCTGGCACAGAGAGACATGCTTTGTTCACAGCTTCTTTGACTATGGCCCCTTCTATGAGCAACTGCTCCTTTTCTCTCTACAGCTGGGATTTTTCCTCTTGGAGAATCACCTGAAACTCTTCTCTCTCACTTTCATAGGTGGCTACTGTTAAGGACCTAACCCGCACATCGGTAGATCAATGTATTCGGATGTAATAAAGGTCAATATTAATAAGACCTTTCAATAAAATAGAATAAGGCAGATGTAAGAAGACCTAATAGAAGCTTTCGCTTCTAGAAGGATCT
>JZKD02S1643358.1:579209-596372 GCA_000966675.3 Picea glauca
CCGCTTCTAGAAGGATCTTCCTCTAGATGCTTCTTTTTAGTATAAATAGGAGTCGAGGGTATGAGAACCCTAGCTTGGATATTATTGTAAGAGAGCGCTGCTCGATTGGAGGTTGACCCCTCGAAGAGGCCTGTGAACATTGCTATCTGATTCAAAGTGTTATTTCTGTTTCTATTTCGTATATCATTTTTGTGTATTGTGAAGATTATGTTGGATATTTTACTGTTATTATGTCATTTCTAGCATTTCGTTTCTGTTCTGCATATTATATATATATGGTATCTTGCAGCTACACTATACCACGCTACTCATAATTGTTTTAAGGATTCATCTTTCTCCTGTTTCAAGGATTTTGTAGCTTTCTCCTTCTCTTCTTGGATTCTCTAAAGTTGTTCTTCTGTCACATCTGCAAGTCTTCACAATTGGGCTGGTTAATCCCTCAATTCTGAAATCTGTGATGAGGAAGACGTAGTAGGTACTGCACGGATCAAACAAATTTCTTGTTTTTTTACTTTTAGTTCCTTCTCGACCCTTCCATATAGCTCTTCCTGCTTCACTCCATGTCTCTGCAAGATGTCCTCAGAAGCATCCTCCATAGCTCTGTAGACCAAACTGATATCATCCTTCATGAGTGTTTCTTCTAACTGGGGCTTACATGCACACGTCTTATTTCTTGCTGAAGGTTTCTTTGAGGAAACCTTCCTCTTCTATGGTGTGACTATTTCAGTAGGGGGATCTTGAGGTGGTGTAGATTCACCTTCTCCTTGATTTTCTCCTTCATCCCCTCCTCTTTGTCCATCTGCTTCGTCTCCTCCTCTTCCTAGTGAGCTAGATCCATCTTCTTCAGAGGCATTGTCCTCTTCATCGCTCTCTATATCCTGGATTTCTTCCTTATTTTTATTCTTCTTCGTCCCACTGGACTGTCCAACATGCTCTAATCTGGTGAGTAGGGGGCTTCCTATGGTTTCAGTGTCGGATAGTTCTACATCACTGACAGGTACAAGGAATTCCTTCGACCATTCCTTTGTGATCTTCTCCATGTCTTCATTTGTTAGCTTGTAGTATGATTGTAACTCTTTCTTGTTCTCATCTCTGGGCGCAGTGATATAGATGAAATGTGGATCTGCGTGGAACTTGGCTATTGATTGATACTGGTGCAGGGTGCATGGTGTCATGCGAGGAAATGACTTGATGGAAAAATTCAGTTGCTGATAATATGCGTGAAACATGGCATTGGACTGCCACTACTTCATCATGTCAATGGTCTACCAGAAGGTTGAAAACCTAGCAGCCAACGGATCCGATGGTTCAATCTTTGAAAAGGTGTCTCCTTTAGGCATTTGCTAAGTGACAATTGCGATCAAAACAATCAGCCAGATGAAGTGGAATTCATATCCCAAATCCTGAGCTTTGTGACAGTCTTTGTCTAGTTCATTGATGAGTTATCTCACCCAGTTCATCTTTATTCCCTCCACACATTTTCCTATGAGGTCCACCACGAACCCGATGACCTATGTGGGGAGGTTCTTCCTTACAAGCTTGTCAACTATGAGTTGGCATGCGAGGTGCACTGTGCCATCCTTTATTCAGGCTACCTTTTAACCTCACTTTCCTTTCTCAACTTCTCTGTAATCTTCCTTGATGCGTTGTGCCAAGGAGTTGTCTGAGGCCTTCCCTGGATAAAAATGATGAGGGTTAGGTCCCTTCATTCTTAATCCTATAATCTAGTGGATTAGTTTTGTATCCACAGTAATCCTTCGGTCGAGCCACAGGTATCCTCCATGATAACACAATAGGAGGAGTTTAACGCAAGCTTTAACCTCCTGGTGAGGGCCAAAATGGAGAATCTTCATCACATTTAGCACACTGGACTGTGCCAATCCCTTAATCCATGGCTGGGAGACAAGGCAAGGCTTATTCCCAATTGACATTGTCAAGTAGAGGTGGGACACTAACACAGAATAGTTCTTCTTGTCTCCTAGATTAAATTTGTTGTTCTTCAGTACCAGGATCTCTCCTAACTAACTCCCAACTACGTGTATTCCTTTTGGAATGTACGCAGTGATCAGGGTGTACTCATAGTCTCAGGAAACACTATCGCGGTTAATGATGCCAGCCAAAGGTGGAATATACTATGGTAGGATGGACGTGATCTACTTCGCATTAGCCAGATTATCGCAGTGCTTACTTCGTTGCTTAGTCACGGGGTTAACACGACCAGAATGACGTCCAGTTGAAGGGGAAGCCTACAGTACCCTAGTCGACAATGCCTGGACACCTTTAGATAATGGTCTGTCATCCATTAGCTTCTTGAGGACCTCCTTGACAGAATTCTCTAATTCACTAAGTTCTCCCGACATTCTCACTTTTAAACATACAGGTAAGGGTAGATGAACATACATGTGGAGTAGACAAATGGATGGCAAGGTCTAGTTTCTGATAACAAAGCTTGAAACATAATCAATTCTCTTCTTGGAACAGTTAATCACGGGTAACAAAAGGTGGTCCAGGCGTAGTGACCAACAAGTTGAATAAGTGGGGCCTCATGACAGATTCTTCCAACGGCTAGGAATGCTTCCATCAATGTGAATCTGTTCGTTATGGAATTGTCTCAATGTCCAAAGAGGTTGATCCTCCCATAAATGTGTTTTATAGCCATTATGGAGCATCGTTCTAATGGTTTGGGTACCTCCAATGGTCATATAGCTTCGGCAGGGAGAAGTCCCATTCTACGTGGTCTTGTTGTTCCGGTGAGGTTCAAATCCTGTGAACATGCCTCCTGCAAAGTTCCAGTCTGCGAAGTCTTCCATCTGTTCTCTGGAGCTTCCTGTAGATTTTCCAACTTGGCTTCCTTCTTATTGATATTCCTTGACTTCTTCCCTATTATCTGAGTCTCTCTAACTATTCCTGGAATCCTCTTTCCATTCTTATTCTTATCTTCCCCTAGCGTAGTGACTTCGCACTCCTGATGTTCCCTCAAAGGGTCTGAAGTTACTATCCCTTCTCTTAATACTTCCTGGGTGGATATACTTATTTCTTGCATAGATCGGGTCTCCAAGCCTTCTTGCATTATTTCCACTTTGACAACTATTTTTTTTTCCTTTTGTTTTTGATGTGTTGTTACTTTGTCCTAGTTCTTCGACTTATCATATCGTTCTTCTATTAGTCGATCTATTTTTCTAGCTATGAATTCCCTTAGTTCTTGCTTTTTCTTTTTTATAGCTTATTCCTCTGCTTTCCTTCTTATTTGATCCTTCTTAACCCAATTATTACCTAAAAAAAGTGGGAAAGGGGCATTGTTCTCAACAAACTTAATGACTTCAAATTCCTCTTCAGTCGATGTTCCATGAATAATAATAGGTACATGATTATCTCTTCCACATAAGTTTATCATCTTTCCTTTAAACAATCTTATCCTTCCCAATGAAGGTACCACAATAGGCTTTCCCAAGATTTCCCAAGTGTCTTCTTTCATAATATTTACTTGTGTTTCTTCATCCAAGACACAATCTCTGTCGAAGTCTTCTATTCTTTCACTTATGCGTTGTTTTACTTTCAGGATCTCTAGTAAAATTTCATCTTTCTAAAGATCCATCGTTTCTTTCAACTATACTAATGTAGTTTGAACTTCCTCTAGTTCTTTTTCTTTATGAATTTATAACATACCCTTATATTGACTTTCTTCATAGTTTTCTTGTCTCATGTTCATCCGTTCAACTTGAACAATCATCTTTGGACAATCCTCAACCTCATGAACAATAATCTTACAAAAAAGACAAATATGACCTGCTCCAGGGAATTCCTTAGCAAGATGTCCCGATCTTCTGCAATTATAGCACAATGTCAATCCTCTTTTTCTTCTAAATGTCCCTTAACCACTTCTATACTGCACACTAGGATCACAGTGTTGGACCTGTAATCTGCAAAAATTCTTTCTAGGTTCCTGCATCCTCTTATTAGTCCAAAAATTCTTTCTATGCATAGGAATAACATATCTTTCTTCATTTCTATTAAATTTACTCAAATCAACTCTTTCTTGCAACTTTTCCCTAGCCTTCAGAGCAAGACATAATCTATTAAACATACTTAAATTCATGCTTTCGAAAAAAACAAATTCACTTATCTTACTCTTATCAAAGCACAAATCTTTACCTCTTTTAAGATCTTACCTCTTTCTTTAGATCAGATTTATTTATTAACATAGAGCTTCGTAAGTCAAGTAGAGTATTTCACACTTCAGCAATAGATATACGCACATAGATTCTCTTTTCTATACTTTAGTTCACAACAATCACAGTTTCAGGTCTTGACAACGGAACCATTTGTTGGCATAGGGGTAGACCTAGGGTTCAATGCTTCAACAATGCACCAACAAAACCCTAAATAATGACCCTTTCAGCAACACCTACGAAGCAGGTGAAGTTTCACCCGAGGTAGAAGTAGGGGAGGTTACAGGACGCAGGTGTCTATAACCGAGCTGGGACATAGATCTGTGATAATAACACTTCGCAGAGTACTCTAATAACACTTAGAATATGATATTCATTAGTTCATTATCCTTATCAACATCGCAGAACATATCCAAGATAGATCTAATGCAGTAACAACAAAGCTTAAGTGCTTAGCATTATAATTTAGATCTAGATCCCATTCAAAAGCACTAAGCAACAACAGATCTATCTATCATACATAATAATCAAAGCACTAAGAAGATTCATAATATAAAAAATACAACACAAAGAACACCAAAGACATAAGATATACATGGTTCACCCCAATGTCGGGCTACATCCACCAACCTCTTCGCCTTCTTTATTATTCATCCAGATCTTACATTCATTTTCTCCTATGCACTAAGACACAGAGCTGAGCTTCGTACCAGACATGAGATCTCTATACTGAGCACCATATCCTCCTAAAACTAGGTCAAGGAATAGAGCCAACTTTCTTATCGATCACAAAGCCTTAACACATATACATTATGTTTCACAAAGAAACTCAAAACTTCTTGCACTTAGATACCAATACTTTGCTACTTCTATCATACATTCTTTCTTATTTATACTTTTACAAATCCTTACAATAAGGCCTAATCATGGGTAAACCCCATGGGATGACATCCCATAATCCCTTACAAAAAACCTAGAAAACCCCTTACTGGGTCCATATAGCCAACGAAATCGATGATATCCACAATCTCAGCTCCGCTTGGGCACTCCATCTTCGACCAACTTGTCGAAGTCCAAAAAGTGGTCCAAACCTAACCAAGGTTTCCTCAAAACTTGGTTGAGGGCCAACAGGCCCCCAACACTCACCTGTCACTCATCCTGAGTCACTTAGTTCTGGTCAATGCTGCCTCGAAGGCCTCGATATTAAATCACTTCACACTTTTAGGGGAAATCTATTACACATCAAAATTACTCACTTCAAAAGTGTCGCAAGTGTCGTCATTACAAGTGTTTTAAGTGTCGCATCTTGTCCGTAAGTGTCGCATCTTGACCACAAGTGTCACAAGTGTCACAAACATCATATTTCCACCTTGCCTATGTCGTTCCTCTAACGACATTAGAGGGACACTTAAGACACCTCAAAGACTAGTTTTGAAGAAGAGAAATCAATTGACAAGAAGTACAAGCCTTTTTCCATTGTAAAAACCACTCAAATATGAATTTTGGAGAGGAGCGCTCCCCTACCCACTATTAGGGAGTGCTAGCACTCCCTGGGCCCTTTTGGGGGAGTATTTGAGCGCTCTGTGCACCCTTTTGGGGGAGTGCTACCCTTTCTGAGCAATTGTTTGGTTTGTTGAGCCAAATCAGGGAAGAATCCCCTCAATTTTTGAAGGTGGTTGGATTCAAATAGAAGGTCAAGGCATGATCTTAGGGAAGATCCTCAACTGAAGGAGAATAATCCTCAACTTATCTCAAAGATATCTTAAGTTTTTAGGCCTCTCCAAGGTTATATAAGGAGGCCTCCTCATGGTGAAATAAAGGTGGAGACTAGAGATTGGTACCAAACTTATGATCCTATAAGTGGTATTAACAGAGGATATGTCATCAAAGGAATCAATGTAGATTACTTGAGAAAGGGGGTTGGACAAGGAGAATTAGAAGACGTTGGTGCAGCTTCATCCAAAGGATTGTAAGTACTTTTACTTGTTCTTATCAATACATCAATGCTTGGATTGTTTATTTCAAACTTATGCTTATTCCACATGATTTTGTCTGCAATATATGGATCTATGTTTGAGCTAATCCCAGTAGAGTAGGAGTTCCATTGTATCTTTGTTTGTTCTACAGGACCTATGAGGGAGCTTAGGATCGAAGCTCATCCTGGACTTTGCAAGGACAAACGTCGTTAATAAGGTACATATCTTTATTCTCCTCTTTCATATGTTAGCTTGATTAGATCTAAAAGGATGGCAGTGTCCATGTTAAGAAATTTTATGTCTTGGCCTTAGGAGTCTAGAGACCAAGAGGGAATCCACTTTTCCGTAGGAGGATTCACCTGTAACAACTAGGTCCACATAGCCCGCAAAATCGATGAGATCCACGATCTCAGCTCCACCTGAGCGCTCCATATTTGACCAGCCTGTCGAAGTCCAAAAAGTGGTCCAAAACTGACCATGGTTTCCTCAAAACTTGGTCAAGGGCCAAAAACCTAACACAAATATTTATCTCCACGCTCCTGCCAAAATGTAGAATATAAAAAAAGTTCAGAATAGTTTTATTTTCCATCCCCGTCACCCATTCCTATGGCTTCACTATGATTGCTTATGAATTTAGGGTGATTCTTACGCTTATGTACTTATCCAGATCTAATTTTGGAAACTTAATCACATCTATCAAGTCATGGTCGACATAATTCAGGCTTCCCACTGCACCAAGCATATCAGCCTCAATGACCACACCTTGTGGTATTTCTGGATCGACGAGTTCATACTTCGACTCTTTCTATAACTTCACTTTATTTGATGTCAGCTTCCTTGGTGGTACATAATCCCTTCGATAGTGAACTGTGGTTGACCCTAATGTTGATGCTCCCAGTTTTTCCTTGGTCAGATGTATCGATGTATTCCTGGTGCGTTATTTCTTTGGATGTGACAAAGCTTGTCATGTCTTCGTTGGCACCATTTCTCTCTACAACTTCTCGGTTGGAAGATAACTTCTTAAGATCTTTCTATATTCACTCGACTCTCTAATTTACTGCTCTCTATGAAAACTCAAATGACAATAACTTCTTTCCGTCAACCCTTTAACTTATTTTATCACTTGTCACCAGATGTTTCTATTCTTCATGCCAAAACCTGTAGTCTAGTCAAACTTGTACTTCAGATTCAATTCTTTCCATCCTCAGCAATAAATTCAACTTATTCTATGGATCATGGTTGCTATCTTGTCAGTGTTTCATGGTCTCGTCGCTTTTTTCCATTTATGACTATGTGTCTCCACTACTTTACCATTATGATCTCTCTTTAATGTGTGTCCCATCATGTATTATCTTTAATGCGTTTGCCTACCTTTGCGCATATCTTTGTCACACTTCAATCTTCCTTCCTGCTCATAGTTCCTTCTCATTTCCACCTTTGTGTGACACTTTCTGGCCTTAGCTCCTTAGTCTTTTATCCTTATGCATCACTTCAACCTTGAAATATTTTGTTTCTTTTCTTCTTATTTTTTTCTCTTCTATAATACACTATAATACAAGTACTATGGTACACATACTGCACGCTCTGACTAGTGTGCAAAAGTATGGTTGTCCCTGTATAGTTTCAGTTGACTACTGTTAACCAGTCCTTCCACAACTTCTCCATTCATTTTCTCCAACTGAGAAACACCTACATATGTCACAAACCTCATCACATATGGACCCAACCAATGCATCCGAAGCTTCCCATGGTGCTACAAAAACTTGTTGTCCTAAAGAAAATTTAAGTCTCCTATCTTAAACTTATTCTATTTAATGTTCTTTTCATGCAATGCTTTCTTGAAAAAATTCTAAACTCGTTGATAGAAACCTATGACAAACTGGTCTTCTTCCATCTCTACTAGTTCTGACAATCTTTTCTCCAATGAGCCATAATCTATAAGTTTTGTTAGTGCAACAATGCAAAGACTTGGCACTATGAATTGCTTAGGAATAACAAATTATTGGCCATACACTAGTATGAATGGGGTATGTCCTGTCAACTTATTAGTTGTAGTCATATACACCTATAATAATAATAGAATCTTCAATTCCTAGTCATCTTGGCTTAAATTACACACCTTCTTCACTGCATGTTCTACTATCTTATTGAATGCTTCCATTGTTCCATTTTCTTGAGGATGATACAGTTTGCTCTTATGATGATGAATCTGAAAATCCTTTGTGAAAGCTGCAATAATCCTATTTAGAAAATGAGTTCCCTGATCACTCATAAGTATTCTTCGGCATACAAACCATGTCACCATGTTTTCAAACAAACATTGTGCAACTATCTCTATGCTGTGATCTTGTATTGGTTCTTCTTCAACCCATTTGGTCAAACAATTTGTTATAGTAATGATGTATCTTACTCTTGATCTCTTCACTAGTGGATTAATCATCCCAACAAATTCCACTTCCCATTTATCAAAATATTTTAATGTCACTTCTGGTACTGATGACATTTCAACTCTCCTGGAAGGATTCCTAATACTTTGGAAAATATCACAAGTATTACAAAATTCCTTGGCATCCTTATGAAGGGTAGGCCACCATAATCATGTACGCAAAATATTCTAACTTACTTATTTTCTTGCATAATAACCTCCTACAACCCCTTCATGTGCCTCTGACAATATCATATGTATTTCATTTTCTAATACACATCATCACATAATACCATCTACACCTAACTTGTACGAATTTCTTGCTATAAGTTGATAGTATGTGGCCTTTACTATTAATTTCTTCTTCTATGCAACTATAAAATCTGATGGGGTTACTCATGTGCTCAATAACTGAAATATTTCTTTAAAATAAACATCAACCATTTGTACTAAAAATAAGTTTATGTCTCGTAAGTTATCATCCAAGTTTCCTACGTCTATTCTTGATAGTATGCACGATAAATGATCTAGTCCTGAATTAAATTTCCCTGGTTTCACAATTAACTCAAAGTCATATTCCTGAAACAATAATATCCATCTGCATATTGTTTCCCCCAACACTATCTTATTGACCAAATATCTTAGCACATAATGGTCTGTGTACATCTTAAAGTGTGAACCCAACAAGTAATTTTTACACTTTGGCAATGTGTACACCATTACTAATCATTCATGTTCTGTCATAATATAGTTTTGTTGTGTAGTTGAAAACGTATTTATTTCAAAGGAAATGAGATGATCTATATCTCCTTCTCTATTTTGAGCTATTATTTCTCCTAAATCTACAAATGACGCATCCACGCGAACATGAAACTCCTTCCAATTTGGAAATATCAAAATCAATGCGGTAGCTAGTTTTTTCTTCAAAGTATCTAAACCTTCGTGACATTCCTCACTCCATTGACACTTATTCTCCTTCTTTAATAATCTTTCCATAGGGGTTGTAATATTTGCATATCCTTTAATGAACTTCTTGTAGTATCCTGTATGACCCAATGTTGCTTGTAACTTTCGCACTAAAGTCAACAATGGTAAATCAACAATCACGACAATCTTCATGGGATCTACCAAAAATATTTTCTTACACACTACATGTCCAATAAGATACCAAATGAGGCACATAAAATGCACTTCTTTAAATTCAAAGATATCTCAAACTATCTACACCTATCCAACATCAAACACAAATCTCAATATGGTCTTTCAACAAGATAAAGATCGTCCATATAAGTATACTTCTAAGAACTTATGGATGAAATATTTAAATGTTGCTAAAAACACTCTAGAGAATATTGTTGGTGCATTATTCAATCCAAAAGGAATCATTGTGTAATGGTAACATCCCCATTATGTTGTAAATGTAGTATTATATCTATCTTCCTGCACAATATTTATCTGATGATATCCTAAAAATCCATCTATGAATGACTAGGATTATTGCCCCCCTACATTCTCCAACACTTCATCTATCAATGGTGTAGGAAATGAATCATGTAAACATAGATTTCCTTAGATATACACAAATTCGCATCCCTCTTGTCTTCTTATCCTGAACCAACATTGGACTAATCCACTCTGATTTTTCAATGGTTTCAATAATTATAGCTTCCAACATTCTGTCTATATCCACTTTCACCTTCTACGTATACACCGAGTTTAGTATGTATGGCCTCTATTTCACTAGCTTATCCTCTAGATTCAAAGAAATATTCATTTATACTACCTCCGCAGTGATCCCATTCATATTTGAAAAAGTGTTTAGAAACATAACCTGATATTTGTGTAGTAATTCCTCTATCTTCTCCACAGTCTCATCATGCCAATAGTATCCTATGTTTGGAAATTTGGGCTTATTGTTTGTACTGATATTTACCTTGCATGTCCTCAATGGCTTTGCATATACAACCAATTCAAGTTGGTGTCCTTCTACTGCATGCTCTCCTTCAGTTTCTAGTATTTTCACATTTATGGGATCTTCATCCTCCTCTTGGTCTTCTTCAACAAAATTATAACAATGAAAAATGCTTTTGACTATCACATAATATCTATGTGCGCTACATACAGGTACTATTTCTATCGACTCTTCTACTAAAAAACTCTTGTTCTTGATGACCTACAAATTTGAGTCAATTAAAGGAGCATCATCTTCAAAAATAAAAGTTCCCTTGAAATTTTGTCTTTATTCTTCCTGGTCTGCAGTTTCTCCGTGCACTTCCAGTTCCAAGTACTAATTTTTTGGGATTGTTTCCAAGGTTTGTACAAACAAATGTGTTGTTGGGATAGGGACAGACCTAGGGTTCATCTCCAATAGTGCACCAACAAGCCCTAACTACTGGCCCTTTCGAATACACCTGCGAAGGAGATGCAGTCTCACCCGAAGCAACTATGGGGGGGTTACAGGACAAAAGTGTCTACAACCAAGGGGAATATCAAGTGGATCCAATAATAGAACAATACAACATGAATATATCACTTATCAACTTAGATCTACTCCATACACCTATCATATCTATAACAACAATGCAATAACAATATATCAAGGCAAAATAACACTGCATCAATCACACACACAAGACAAATATACGTGGTTCACCCTCTCTCTAGGGATACGTCCATATAACTGTGCTTTATAATATATTAAGGTGAAAGCATACAATTCTTGTCTATGCTCTTAGCTAGCAGACCCTCTTTCTTATCCTCTCTTTCTCTCCCCTCCTTGTGCACCCAGCTACAGGGTTGATCTTTGCACCCAGCTGAAGATCTTACAATACCAGAAGGCTCTCACACTTAGCACTTCTCTCTTACACAACAATAATCTCTCACAACATACCAACAACAACTATATCAAGTAAATCGAACTTGAACGAACCATATTCCATCATATAGGTTCTTATTTATACATTACAATCACTTACCGACATCCTTAGGTCGAAACCTAGGTGTCCAAAACCCTAGATACCAAAACCCTAGGTGTCTAAACCCTAGGTCAATTTCACCCACGTTTTCAAGGATTTGTTAGCTTGTCTTTCCTTCCTTTTCATGCGGTGCTCTAAAGAAACTGATGGTGGATTTTTCCACTTGACGATTTGTCCACAATCCTTATTCCTTGCTCATATGTCATCCTTAATCTCCATGTCCAACAGATTTATTTCTCGGGCTTCGCTCCATCTTTTCTTCTCTTTTGCTCATTTCGACCCAGTAACAGTCACTGTGTCTTTCGTGCAGTTCACATTTCACCTTTTCTTCCTTGATATTCACTCCCTTCCATAACCAAGGGCCAATAGGCCCCCAACACTCACCTGTGACTCATCCCAAGGTACTTCAGATCTGAGCTTCCTGTTTTACTTTGACTTTGGACTGAGTAGTGAATCCTTTGATTTCTTCTCTATGCTTCCTCTCCTTCCCTTGTGTAGACTGTATTTTCTATGTCTGGAACCTAGTTTCAATTGTACCTAGTACCTATACCCTTTTCCTTATGCTTCTACTGATAGCTGCGAGGTAGTTGGTTGTGATAGTACAACTTTAGCCAGCTCCCATTCACTAATCCTTCTTTCCACTCTCCCTTTAAAGTCTTCAACTACGCAACTCCTCCTTTTGTAACATGATCGATCTTGTATGACCCTAGCCAATGCATTCTAAACTTCCCAGGATGCTTGTTGAACTTACTGTCGTATACCAGTACCAAATCACCTTGTCTGAATGCCATCTTCTTGATGTGCCTGTCATGGTAGGCCTTCTCTCTTTCCTTCTGTACTTGTTGATGGAATCCTGCAATAAATATTTCTTCTTCCAATTCGACCAACTGTGAAAGCCTCTCTTGAATAACGTCAGTGTCATCCATATCTGTAAATAAATAAATTCTTAAGCTTGGCACCAATTATTCCATTGGAATAACAACTTCAAGACCATAAACCAACTTGAAGGGGGTCTTCATTGTTAACTTCTTGCAAGTGGTTCTATAGGCCCAAAGTACTGTTGGTACTCTTAAATCCCAGTCATCCCTGTTCACACTACAAATATTGGTTAGTGTTGTCTCCAAGATCTTATTGAATGCTTCAATTGTCCCATTTTCTTGTGGATGGTAAGGTGTTCTCTTCTGATGCCAGACTGTAAATTCCTCAGTCAAGGCTTCAAAAGTCATATTTGTGAAATGTGTGCCTTGATCACTCATAAGGATATTGGAGCATCCAAACCTGGTTATGATGTCATCAAATATGAAGTTCTCAGTTGTAGTTGCACTACAGTCCTTAACTTCTCTTGCTTCAGCCCATCTGGTCAAGTATTATGTCACAGTGATGATGTACCTTGATCATATGTGCTTTCCTGGTTGGTTTATAGGTCCCACGAAATCAATGGCCCATTTCTCAAATGCTTGTAGGGTCATCTGTGGTGCTAATGGAATTTCATCTCTTATGGATGGTTTCCCAACTCTTTGGCATACATCATAGGCTCTGGAATAGTCTTTAGCATCTTTGTGTAAGGTAGGCCACCAAAGGCCATCTCTAAGAACCTTCTGCGCAGTTTCTTTACCTGCATAATGTCCTCCTGCAATGCCTTCATGATCTTCTGTGACGATCAGTAGGCACTATGCCTCCATAACACACCTTATCAATATCTCATTAGGTCCCATCTTGTATAGATGTCCATCTATAAGTGAAAAGTCTGCAGCGCGTACTACTAGTTGTTTCTTTTGGGGAATTGTATATTCACTAGGTGCCATTCCTGTTGTTAGGAACTGGACTATTTCTGTGAAGTGGTTGTTAGGACCACAATATGTACCTTTTTGCCCATACTTTTTGCCACTATTACACTCTTTATCACCCACATTTAAACTCATATTATCACTTTATCTTATCATTCCAATGGTATACAACGTCCCTTCTCATTACTATATGTTTAATCTGTTTTGCATAATATTTTACATCACTCTCGTACTTAACCTTTGATTAGAAATGTATAAGTGCTGAAACAGTTCAAACTGCAGAATTAGCATTTGAGGCATGTTGATGAAACAACAAAACACAGAAGATGTTACACAGTCCAGGGTTGACAGATACTGAAACATAGAAGCCATTACACAGTTCATGATCTACGATGCTAAGGAAGCTGTTACACAATATGGTCACGATGTTGAAACACAGAGGAAGTTGTTACACAGTCCAGAACCGACGATGCTGAAACACAAAGGAAGTCGTTACATAGTCTGCGGTCAACAACAAATCACACAGATTGACTACAACAGCTGCACCATGAGCCAAGCACCAACCATCGCTGCTACATGAGAATGCTGAAACAGTCAAGAGCGCAAATCCCATGGCTGAAATAGACCACGATTTGCGATGCCGAAACAACATGCAAAAACAACAACAAGAAACTGTCGCTCTAGCCGTAACAGCAACACCTCATTCAACACTCGTAATAGCATTCTGTTGCGGGAGACTAGGATGTCCTATTCCGGTTTAGAAAAGTTGTTCTGACTAAGAATAGGAGTTAGATATACATCTGTAATTTTTGATCAATTGTATCGAAGGGGTTCCCTCTTTAAATAAGAGGAAATCATCATTCGAGGGGGATCCAAGTTTTACGTATTAAGAAAGCTTCAGAGAGAGGGACGTACTTCATTTTCCAGATTGTAATGTGATCCATTGATAGATGAATAAAATACTATTTTGAGCATCCTTCTCTAGCCTTTTCGTCTCAAGGGAATCTTGTGAGAAGGGAGGGCCCACCTTCTTCACAAGATTCACCTGTTAGTTTTATAGTGTGTTAGTATAATTTATGTTTATGTCTTGATTAACTTTTGTCTTGCTGGAACACTACTTTTAATGAATTCTTCTTTGCTGAAACACTACTGAACTCTGTCTTGTTAAGAACTTTATTTTATTGAATGTTACATTATTTTCATGAAGTTCATAATCATTTTAATTGGAAATCTTGTGTGATGATTTTATGAGGTTTGCTAATCAGATATTGAGTTAAAGGTCCCTGCTTAATGGAAGGGATTAGAAGGTCATGTTCTCTATAGAATTAGTTATCTTTCAGATATTTTCACAAGTGTGCTAATCAGAGACTGGGTTAAGGGTCCCTGCTTAATGGAAGGGATTAAAAGGTCCTATTCTCTGTAGAATTAGTTAGCTTTTAGTTACTTTCGCAAGTGTACTAATCAGATACTAGGGTTAAGGGTCCCTACTTAATGGAAGGGATTAGAAGGTCATGTTCTCTGTAGAATTAGTTAGCTTTCAGCAAGTGTGCTAATCAGAGACTCGGTTAAGGGTCCCTGCTTAATGGAAGGGATTAGAAAGTCCTGTTCTCTGTAGAATTAGTTAGCTTTCAGTTACTTTCACAAGTGTGCTAATCAGAGGCTGGGTTAAGGGTCCCTGCTTAATGGAAGGGATTAGAAGGTCCTGTTCTCTGTAGAATTAGTTAGATTTCAATTATTTTCACAAGTGTTCTGATCAGAGACTGGTACTAAAGGTTCATTCTTAATGGAAGGGATTAAGGGTCCTTTTCTCTGTTATATAGAGTTAGCCTTCTATGCATTAATGTTTTAATGAGAGTGTGTTAATCAGAAACAAGGTGCTGGAGTTCCTGCTTGGGAATAGGGTCATGTTCTCTAGTTACAGAATAGGTGTTCTTTCCTGTTGCAGTTGTTATTTTAATGTAATCTAGGATTCTTTAGATTAATCATCTCTTTAAGCTCTGCAATAGGTAGGTTGATTTCCTGTAATTCAAGTCAGAACTTCAGTTTACTCAAGGCAAGTGTGATTAATATAGTTTCCTTTACTACAACTCTAAGTTTCTTTTGGAATTGAGCATATATAGTGTGTGGTTATCTTTGAAATAAACAGACTTCCCTGGGTTGAAAATTTATGTAGCCCTTGATTGTTTGAATTAATTAAGCAATTATAGTGACCAACATTTTGGCACCGTTGCCGGGGAAGGTAATTTTAGATTTCAAAATCACTTATGATTTTTCAGATACAAAGATTGCATGAAAGGACACAGAGACCCCAAAGATACTGACCCTACAGGTGGAAAGGGAGAAGGAAAAGGAGGAAGAAATACTTACATTAACGAGATTATATCAAAGTTTGAATCTGCTGCTCAACAACCAAACCTTCAGAAACAAAAGTCCCAACCTTCATTTCAAGGAAACTTTGAAACATGGAAAGAATTTTGGAGTCCTGAGATAGTCTAGAAGCCAGCAGGAAACATTGAGGACAGAGAAAGCGCAACAGGGGAGAAGACAGAAGAAAACATGGATGAGTACAATGAAGAATTGCATCACGAAGAACAGGCAGGTCCTGAAGGAGAGGTAAATGATGAAAACTCTTTCTCTACATTAGGATTTCCTATTGGTGATCTTCGTAGAGGAGTAGCCCCCATGAAAAACATTCCACTCTTAGCATTACCTAATTTTCATGGTTTGTCTTCAGAAGATCCTGATGAATTTCTTTTTGAGTTTGATATATTATGCAGAAGTTATGATTACATTTCTAATGCTCAAAAATTAAATCTATTTCCAGCAACACTAAAAGGGAATGCACTAAGATGGTTTATGAGCCTTGGAGGCCATGTAATCACAACATGGGACCAAATGAAATAGAAATTCTTGAACAAATACTAGGACTACTGTCGAACAAGAGAAAAGAGGGAGGAACTATTTAAGATGATGCAGAAAGACGATGAAAATATGGAGGACTTTGTAGAAAGGCTACAATACAATCTACAAAGATCCATTCACCCCAATGTAAGTAAAGACATTCTTAAAACTATATTATTAAAAGGAGTAAGGGATGACTATCTAGATATGATGAACATGCTTGGAAAAGGAGACATATCTAAGGAATCATACGATGAAATTGTTAATTTATGCAAAAGATGTTCAAGAGGAGCTTCAAGAAATAGATCAAACAACAGGGACACCACATTTTCAAGAGTCCAAAAATCATCCAGTGGGGGAGAAACAAGAGCTGAGATAGGTAATTTACTTGAAGGTTTTAAAACTGAAATGTTAAGCTCTTTTGCCTCACAAATTGATACCCTACAGATCAAAAAGAAGAAAGTAGAAGCAGCCCTGTACATCTTTTGTTCTCAATGCAGAGACAAGCACCCATGAAGGGAATGTCCATTAGAAAAAAAGCCAATCTTCACTATCTGTGATAAATATCATGATACCCAACAATGTCCATCTTTACCAGGAATCAAGGCAGCATTACAACCAACGGATGAAGAAGCTGAAGCGTTCTATCTGTTGACACAAGGAAGACAATGTCAACCGCGGGGATAAGGTATGAATCCTAACATGCCATTTGCATCTTCTAATCGTTGGAATAATTATCCTTCTTTCAATCAAAGGAGTTACCCCCCCTACAATCAAATGCAATACACTAATAAAATGAATTAACCACCCATGCAACAATGTAAGGTAGCTAGAGAGGTAGTGGAGGGGCCCAGAGGGCCCATAGTGATAATAGTGGAGGTCATTCAATGTAAGGTGGACTAGGTCCACTATATTATTAAATAAGGCCCA